>JAQZBX010099152.1:0-11237 GCA_029593785.1 Cabassous unicinctus
CAACATTAACCTTGATGTAATAAGTGGTTTAGACAGAGTGGGAGGGAGAGCATTTTCAACTCTACGGAAAACCAATTCTGCAATAATCACAGATGGCTAGATAGAGGGGTGGGCAGATGGATGCCGAATCCTGGCCCAGAGCTGCGAGTGGCAAATGTCTCGATTCTGGCTACAGAGAATCTGTCTCTTTTCAGACTAATGGTTTGTTTATTGAACATTAGCAGGTTTTGCCCTTAATGAATAGGCTTCCACCCAACACTGTATTTAGACACCCAAAAATTAGCCCCACGAATAAAAATACACACTTTTGATGCACTCTCTCTCCCACCTAAGGCTATTTTTAAAGCCAGCCCCCAAACCATTAGGCTTGAAAACACTGCCAGTCTGATCTGGGAATCTACTGCTTTGCCAAGTGTTGGAAGCTGGCTTTAGCCTCTCTCTCTCTCTCTCTCTCTCTCTCTCTCTCCCCACACACATACACATACACATACACATACACATACACATACACATACACATACACATAGGGCTTTCCTGTCAAGTTCCTTAAGCTCAGTTTGCTACTCAATTATTCAGTGGCTCAACTTGCTTCCAATGTCATCATCAAGCCAATGCATTTGGTACTTTCTTCTCTTGTGACTCCTAAGGCCATGCAGAGTGCACACGCAGCGGCAAATGCTTGGCCGATCCTGCTCGTCATTTTTAAGAAATGTCTCTTCCACCCGTGTCACTCTCCCAAGCAGCAGGAAGGCAGGAAGCTCTGGTTTTCCCAGCCCAGGGAGGCCCCCGGCAGGGCGGTCCTAGAGCGTGCAATCCGTGCACCACCTTCCCAGGCTGGCACCTATTCTGAGAAAGTGGAAGACGGGGAAGTAGACAAGAAACAGACATCAGGAAAGAAAACCCTGTTATCCCCAGGCTTCGGCTTTACCATCTAAGAGCCACATCCCCGGGGCCTTACGGGGACCATGGCTGTTACATCCCAGCTCTTCTGGATCGGGGTTGGGGGGCTGTGAAGCATCTTGACCTTTTTGTGCTCCTGTCTCGAGAGCTGCCAAACAGGTCCTGCGTCAAGTCCACTTAGAGCCAAACTCTAGAGCCCCGCCCCACGCTCTATGATTTAGGCTCAGAGCAAGGCCAGAAGCTTTTCCTTTTTTCAGGAGGACCCAAGGAATGTTTAGGCACACCCCTTTCCGAGAACCCTGGGGCCCTCTCTGGGAGGCTGTGGAAGGTGCCCCGGCAGCCTCTTTTGCCAAGCCTCTCCGTGGCTATTAAAGTTGTGGTCAATGGGATGTGAGCAAAGTAGAAGTATAACTTCTGGACTGGACCCTGAAAGCAAAGGGTACATTCTCTCCTTTTGTCCCCTCCACTGGTGGAAGCTGGAGCAGATGGATGCTGCCCACTGGCCACAGTGGAGAAACAAGGAGGGCCCTGGGAGACTGAAGCACCTACAAGCTCTGGGCTACCAACACCAACGTGGGCTTTCACATAAGGGAGAGGCGACATTATATCTTCTTTAAGACGCTATTACATTGGCTTCCCTAGTACATACAGTCCCTTTATGTTCCTCAAAATAAGACATCCAACACTCCCCAAATCTCCAAAGAACTGAGCTACGTACCTGGCAAGCCTATCAGTCTGAAATATTTTAGTGTCAACAGATCTGTCTATGCTCACATAGTTTGGCAAAACCAAAATTAAACATTGGTTTAAGAGACAGAATTTTTTTTTAAAGAAAGATGGAGAATACTCTGGGAATGCTTTGAATTATAGAATTTTGGAGGTCATCCTACCCAATTCTCTTCATTGGCAAATAGAAAACCAGAGCTAACGTATTCAGTTCTGACTGTGTATTATAAACTGCGACAAATTCAGGAAACAAAGATACATAAAGTAATTGGCCTGGCTCTGAGAAACTCAGAACTCAGGGGGTCCGGGAGACATGTAATTGAACATCACCATCCTGTATAACGGTTTCTAACGGGGAATGCAGCGGCCCCACAAGAGACAAAAGTCAAAGAGGCAGCCAATGTGGCTCAAGCGGTTGAGCTCCTGCCTCCCACACGGGATGTCCCAGGTTTGGTTCCCGGTGCCTCCTAAAAAAAAAAAAAAACAAGAAGCAAAACAAATGAAAAAAAACAACTCAGGGAAGGTGATGTGCGTCAGTGGTTGAGCTCTGGCTTCCCATATACGAAGTCCCAGGTTCAATCCCCCAGTACCTCAAAAAAAAACAGTCAAGAAGTAGAAATCCTTCAGGGAAAAGAGAAGCCCTCCAGGCAGAGAGGGAAAAGCATGAGACATCAGGTTGCATTTGGGAACCCACAAACTGCTGAGGACCGCAGGGTCATCGAGGCAGGTGGGGGGTACAAATACCCACTGTGCAGAGCTGTCAGCAGCCACGGCCAAGTGGCTACTCCCATTTAGGTTAATTACAGTTCAGTAACACTGAGAACTCCTCTCTCCGTTTGCCCTGGCCACACTGCCAGGGCTCCCATACCGGACAGAGTGCATTTCCTTCGTGGCAGAACGTGTTCTTAAGAAACCTGGGCTGGAGAAATAGCTCACAAAGGGCCCCCGGGCTAGTCAAGAAGGGTAAATTTAAACTTGCACAACTGACCCAAATGCTCCTCTTGCGGAGCAGCCCTGACTGCCTTTGGCAGGAGCGTGTCAGGCAGACTTGAAGGAGAGGCGGGAGCCTCTGTGCTAGGGAGAGAGGACGCCCAGGAGGCTGCGGAGGACACCCGGGCACAGAGAAGGGGCCGTGGAGGAGACTAGCAGCACCCCCGAGCTGGGGGCCCCTGCCTGGGTGTTTGGGCAGTGGGGACAGGAGGATGGGGCGAGGCCCATGACCCAGAAGCCCCCGGTTCTCTGGCACATCTTTAAGCACTTGTGTTCCATTTTCTCTGAAAGGGAGAAGGACTTTAAGATTTACCTAAATGGCTTTTAAGGAGCCATCACTGGGTTTGGTGAAGGTGGGGATTGGATCGAAAAGCAAAAAGTGGTTGTGGCCTGGGAATGGATGGAATCGAATGTCCCTAAATAAAATACATTTTGACAGGTGCTTGAAAACTGTTTTTCTTTCTCTCTCTCTCTCTCGTCTTTTTTATAGAAGTGCTCTTGGCTGGGGTGTCCATTCCAGTTGGACTTGACCTGGAGGCGCGGCTCGCCACCTAATGAGGATGGCAGAGGAAAGTGCGGTAAAAGCCTCTGGGCTACAGGGCGTCTTCCAGGTGGGGAAAAGTGACCTTTCTCTAGCTGAGCCTGGCAGCTCCCAGGTGCTGAGGGACGCAGCGGGGGCCAGCAGGTGCTGAGAAGCATGGGGACTGTCCCTGAGACAGGCAGGAGAACTCCAAAAAAAACATTTTTGGAGATCCACGCTCATGTCGTCACACCAGAACACACAGCAAAGCCTAGCCCGGAGTAAATGTCATTAGGTCTTTAAAACAATTACTGTCATTAGCTCTGTAAAAAGCAAAGGAAACCGCATAAAGTATCCATGAGAGAAAAGCTTAATACCAAGTACAGGACGAGAGGAGAAAAATAAAAGGATTATCAAAACATGAAGAATAATGAAATTAGGTGAGAATCAGCAAGTAGGATCTGAATGACAAAGAAACCCTCAGAGCAACAAAGTGAAAGTGGAGAAGGCAAAGGTATATTATTTGGGGGGGGGGTGATAAAACTTAAAACTCATTTAAATAAAGGGAAATCATAAAAGATTAGAAAATCATTATCAAGAATCTGCAGAAATAATATAAATCAAAATTAAATATTTTAAGTAGTAAGAGTAACAAGTACAAAGATGAAGAGATACAAAGTTTTTAATGGGCCGTAAAATATCAAATCCATGTCCTGTTATAATATAAGGTAACAGAAAAAATGTATAACTAAAATTAATCCACACATAAAAACCCTGAGACTCAAAATTAAATGTGGAAGGGGAGATACGGGAAGGATTAGGTAGACGCCACGTAATAAATACACTAAGTCTCTACTAAATGGCTTTACTCGGTGTAAATCAAAACCAAGTGTCCCTAAATCTTAAATTTGTAAAGCCCCAATCTAAAGGCTAGTTTGGTATACAGTTTTTCTGATCATTTCTTGGAATTTTTGATCAATTGCAAAAAAAAAAAAAAAAATGACTAACAGTGAATGTAATAACAAAGTACAAAAGGCTTGGAAACCGAAGCCGCATGGTATGGTATATAGATATATTACACAATCATTGTTTGCTTCATAATTATGGATACTCTCTTGGGAGCACATACATTGTGACTTCATATCCGAGTTCCCAGATTAAAGAAGCCAGAGAACCTAGACCGGCCGGTATGTGGGGGCTGCTTCTGAACTGACACCCCCGTGAGTATCCCTCGTCCGTGTGCACTGGGGAAGACAGAGGAAGAGGACACACAAGCTGCTACAGGCTGGCATGACTGGATGCAAGAGAGCGTCCACGTATTTACAAATACCAACGTGTTAATCATGCTTCAGTTTCATCATCCTTATACAACCAATGAGAAACATTAAATTTGCTCTAGGATTATTTGATATTGTAACAAGAAAATGCCAAACCTCCCTGACATAGTAATAAAAATCATAATTTCAAAAGAATAAAATGCCCGGGCCAACTTTCCACTTCACATCGAGCAATACCTAAGTATCACATTCTTAAAAGAAGCAGCTAGTTCAGAAATAATAATAGTGATAAGTAATTTAAGCTTTAAAACATTGCTTAAGCTAGATAGGAAAAATGTAATGCAACAAATACTTATGCTATCTTTTTAAAAAATATAAACATGCTGTCTGACATGCTAGTCAAAAGCAAAAACGGCCTAAAAGCTCAACTTCTTGTAATTGTGTGCAATCATAAATAGCTCATTAATATCACTATGCTTATGAGTGTTTAAACAGAAAATGTCACTGTGGCCAGACCATATTTACTATCAAGAAGAGCCGGTCTTCAGTACGTATTATGTTGGGAGTTGACACGACCAGAGTAGCTCAAGTTACCCACCGCCATTAATTTTGTTTGAAAATTACTCATTTATTCCTGTTTTAGAACAGAAAGCAATACAGATTTATGCGGAGAAATGAATAACAGCTATGTCAACACCAAGCTCATTTTCTGATGACATTGATTAGCAAAGTCTCACTGATTCTTACATGAATCAGTGAGACTCATAACTGCTTGTAGACGGCCATTGACCAAAATGCAGCAGCTGTTTTGACATTTCATGCCATTGCAGACTATTATTTTCCAGAAAGATGTTTCCTCTGTCGGAAAAATTAAATCACCATCCTGCCCAAGCCCAAACATTTTGCCCCTTATTCATCTAAGGTTCAATGGGAAATTTTAATGACTGGGGTGGATCCCACAAACATTCAAACCGATAAACTAAAAGTAAAAGGACGAACCTAAAGTATGAAGTACGTTTTAAAACCTCACCAAAAGGTAATTTGCTTTTATTTGTATTCTAAAGAATATTTCTGCCACACTCTTATGTCAGTTGAGCCCTAAAATTCCTTAAAAGTCACAAGTCTGATTTGTTGGTTTTATAAGCGTCCTCATCCCTGAAAGAATACTTTTCTTAGTTAAGGTGGTCATAAGCCATTGTTTCAATGAAATTACTCTTAAAAACATACAAGTGCAATCCAACTGAAAATGGATACTTGTGGTTAACAGAAACAGCTAATAATTACCTACTAATAACTTAGATAAACAATCAGTGACTTGGCATCCACTAGGCTATCTGTCCCTTCAATCGCCCTCAAGAAAGGCTTTTGGAGACCTTTTACATTGTGAAATCTTAATTTAATTATTCTTTCCTGTCCAGTTTCCACACAATACAAGGATGAGTGCTACTTCTGTCAGCACACCAAAAAAGCATCAGCCCTTTGCTATCACGTGGGAAAACGAGAGCTTACTGAAAGTTTGACTTTATGACCAACTGCAGCAGCATCTGATGGAAAGCAATTTTCCCTCAACCGCACGGTCCAGTGCCTTATTCTCCAGCAGCAGAGGAGCAGGTATAGAAAAGAAACTGACCACAGTGAAGAACAGACAGAACCTGAATGCCTTCGATAATATACTAAAATCAGAAACTTCACACCCATTATCCATTCTTTTTGATAGGCAAGCAATCCACCTAAATAATATAAAATTCTCCACTGCTGAAAGAGCATTTCTTTCCTCAGATATTAACAGACATAGTAGCTTATGTATTAAATATGTGATTCTTGACTCAAAATAGAAGCACACTGAAATTTTCCTGACGTCTCTTCACTGAAGGAATCTAAATAAATGACAAATGATAAATATATATATAACAGGGAATGAAAGCAGTTAAAAAACAATGTGTCCACATTTCTTGGACAAAGATGTTCAAACAAGCAGATGAGACCCTGGCGGCAAGAGTGTGGGTAGGATCAAAAGCAATCACGATTTCATGTTTTGTTATTATTTCCAAGCCAAAAGCATTCTAGCTCCCCTTTGGGCCTCAGAGCTCTGCATAGCACTGGGAAGAAACCAGACACTGGTGGTACTTCTTGGTTATGCAGAACCAGGCTGGAAAAAGTGCCACAACCCTAAAATACAGCCTTCACGCCTATAATCAGACTCCTTCAAAGGCTTTTACAAATACATTTGGATACAATTTTGCTGGCCTCTGAAAATGTTTTCTTCCTATTTACGCATAAGGTAATAAAGACATAAATGATTCTTCCTCTCTTCGATCTTATTAAATAGCCATGAAAGCGATAGATTGAAAGGCGATTCCGTTACACACTTCCCTGGGTCATTTCACTATGCCTATTAGCGTCAAAAGGGATTTCCCCCATTGATTGCCTTTTTTTGAGATTTGTTTGTTCGGAAGGAATTATATAACCACCACAAAACCCACTGCAAAAAAAAAAAGTTCTTTCTAACATCCCTCCACTTCAGGATTATTCTATTTGCTAACCTGACTCCCTTTTCCTGGCATTCGAGGTAGAGTTAAAGAGAAAAGTCAGTTTGACAACCTTTTACAGAGTCGGGCCGCAGCGCACACGTGGGAAACGGGCAGAGCAGGCTGAGTCAGTGGGGCACGATTGCAAAAGAGGTCTGCTGTCCCCAAAGCCGCCTGGTTCCAGTCCAGTTGCTAAGGCGGAAAGCGGGCCCATTCGGTTAAGCAGGTGCAGGGCCCACCCTGGTTACTCATTCCATTCGCCAGACTCATCACACAGTTGCTCCAGGCAAGCCGGAGAGCTCCGAGGGTCCCAGGCGCGCCGCGCTGAAACAGAGTGACCGCAAAGACGCGGCCCAGCACTGCGCGCCAAGCGACAAGGCGCGGGGACCCCAGGTGCAGGTTTGAAACACCGGCTCCATCTCCGGGTTAAAGGAAGGGGTCGTGTGAACTGAGTTAGAGAAGCTGCTCTTCCTGCGTGACACGGAATCCCTACACGCAAGGTGTGAGGATGGAAAACAGACATGGAAAGGGTGAGACACAAGTAGAATCTCCAAGATGCCCTGGCCTTGGAGATCCGAGGCTGTGGCCCCTAACGCTGACAGGGTGGGACCCCCTGCGCCCCTTTTCAACGACAAAGGAAAATCCCTGAGAATTCAGCGATGGAGAGGGGGAGCAGTTGCCATGAAAACCTCCTGGCCAGTGCCCTATACACAAACCTACAGAGAACGCAAGGGCCAGCGGCCTGAGAGGCACAGGACACCCCCTTCCTTTCGCGGGGCGACGCGGGGACAGCGGGACGGTGGGCTGTGGCCCGGTAAAGGGTGGCTTGTCGGGAACAAGGTCAGAGGGCAAGTCGGAACCGAGCTGGAGGCAGAAGCCAGGTCTCCCACCGAGCCCCCGCCCCGGGACAAGCGCCCAGAGGGGGCCGACGAAGGCCGCGAGTGGGGTGGGGGTCCTGCCCGCCGGGACCCCAGGAAAGCACGCGCGCTCGCACACACCCCCGCGCCGAAACTGCCGGCCACGGTTACCCGGGTGACAAGCCGGGCGCACAGGGCACCCCAGCCCCAGCAGGCCCCGCACGCTCCCCGCCCGCAGGGCCCCCGGCCCCAGGCTTGCGCCCGCTTACCCAGTGGGGGGCTTGGCTGCCAAGGCGGCCGGCGCGTCCATGGCGCCCGGGGCGCGCGGGGGGCGCGGGGCTGGCGGCCCGGCCGAGTCAGGCGCGTCTGTGCGCCGCCGCCGCCGCGCTCATTCACTTTTTCCGCGCTGACCCATCGTCCTCCCCCGCGGGGCCGGCGAGGACAGCGGCGCAGCCGACAGGGCGGCGGGGGCCGGAACCGCCCGGGAGGGCGAGGGAGGGGCTCGCGGCCCGGGGCGGGGGTGCGCGGAGCAAGGTACGCCGGCCCCCGCCCCGCGGGCCCCGCAGCGCCGGCCCCGGCCCCGCCTCCGCCGCCGGCTGCTCCCGGGCGCGCCGCCGGGCAGGGTCCGGAGGGCGCCCGGGGGGCCCCTAGCCGCCCTGGGGAGCGGAGGTCACCCCGCGCCGGCCTCAGCGCCCCTCTCTGGGCGGAGGTGCCGGGTCCTGAGGCCTGGGACCCGCCAAGGCCGGGCGCGGGCCGGGAGAAGCTGTGGTGGGGGACACCCTGGCAGCGGGGCCAGGCGCGGGCGAGGTGTGCGGACCAGCGCGGGAGGGCCTCGGTTTGCAGGATGAGAAGTGGGTGTCCAGGGCCTCTCCTTCCGCCTCGAACCCGATAGATCCCTCATCCATGCACCATCTGGTGCAGCGGTTCCCAGAGCGAGGTACCTGAGCAGCAGCGTCAGCGACAGCGGGGACCTTGTTGGAAATGCAGGTTCTGGGCCCCACCGGGGCTTCCTGCACGGTAAACTGGGGAGGGGGCCCAGCAATGCCTGTTTGAACAAGAGCTCCAGTTTGACGCGCGCCCCAAGCTGACAAACTGCTCTACTGAGCGCTTGCAGTAGCTCAGCTCAGGACAGGGTGGGCAGCCCGCGTTGGAACCCGGAACAAGTGCTTGCCTTATAGGGCTCAGGAGAGAACGAGAGGACCTCCAGCCACGGAGACCCTCTGATCCTTCCCAGCTCTCCGAGCAGTCCTTGCAGTGCCTACAGCTTTTAAGGCCTCTAACCTCCCAAACTTCGCCCCTAGAGGCCCCTCCCAGCCATCTCCACGTTCCTCCTAACCCACCTCAAAGCAGCCAAAGAGAAGACAGGGGTTGCTACATAAGTCGACAAATATGACAATTTCATGAGGTTCCCACAAATAGAGCAGTGGGGCCAACAAGATACAGGCTCACGGGCCTCTGCACAGGCCACCACCTTGCCTAGCCAACTGGTTCTCGAATTGCACAGACACCTTTCCACCTGGGCTGGAGGCCTCAGCCTGGAGAGCTCTTCCCACCCGTGTTCTGGTCCCCCGGCACGCCCTCCTGCCCCTGCGCAGACGTCAGCTCTCCAGGCTCCTGAGACTGTGTGTTACTAGCAAGCTCCCTGGTGGGGGGGACACACGCAGAGGTCGCTGGTCCAGGACGCACTTGGAGTAGTTCAGAGCTGACTCCTCAGCTTGCTCCGCTTGGAGCGCGTTTCTTCGCCTACCTGCGCTTTGCTTTCGTGGTCTGTAAGATCAGAATAACCAGGGGACGGGGTCGGTTCCAGTCAACTCCGTCCTCAATTTCATAGAATTTTTAGGGTTCATTTAAAAAAGCAAACAAAAGCAAACAAACACCATATGATTAATACAAATGAGATACCAAAGTGAAGCTTTATTTTGAATGAGAAAATAAATACTGAAAAATTACTATTTTTAAAAGTTGACATACCACCATGTAACAGAAGAGCCCCGGGTTATGGGTACAAGGGAGTGGTGTGAGAATACTCTGCCTCCACCTAGGTAAATCTGCTTTGCAAAGTCAGGGTCAGGACTAAATGAGATGGTGCTTGTGAATCGCTTGCTGTGGTACCTGGCACCTGTAAGCCACCTTCTACTTGAGCTCTTATTCAGACTTTCTTTTCACCTGCTTTCAGGTACCAGGTTCCCTCAATCACTGCGCAGCCAAAGCCAAGCAAACGCCCTTCATTGACCTCCACTCTGTTTATTAGAGAGAAGCCTGGCAGGTGTGAGTGTCACCGGAGGTTGGACAGGGCAGGGGGATTCTGGGGAACAGCAGGTCCTTTTCGGAGAACTGGATGCCTTGGGGCTGAAAGGGTTATGGGTCCAAAATCTGTTTTCCCAACCAGTGTGTTTGGGGGGCTTAAAGAAAATCCTCAGCTCTAGAAACTCTTTCCTGGGCATGGACACTCTGTTTCTTAAGGCTGCCAGGGGGAAATGTGGGTTCTCAAGTGGCACTTTAGGATAGCCTGTTCCAGGACGGAGCTGCCTGGTCAGCGTCTGCAGAGAGGAGTGTTTGGGATTGGGCACAAGACACCCTGGAGAAAGCACTCAGAACCTTCCGCTCCATCCGCCAATGTTGCTCACGCTTACTCAAATTTGCGATGACTTAATAAATTTCCTTTTGGGATGGCGAGTTATTTAAATGGGAAATATTTCATAGGTGGTCATTAACTAACAATAGTGATTTAAAGCAATATTTATGTTCAGTGCTTTTTTTGAGATAGAATTCACTTGCCATAAAATTCGCCCTTCTACAGTGTATAGTTTAGTGGCATTTACTACGTTCAGAACTGTGCATCCATCACCGCACTCTAACTTCAAAACATTTTCAATCACCGTAAAGAAGCCCTGTTCCCATTACCAGTCAGTCCCCATTCCACCCTTCCTGAATGCCCAGGCAGCCACGGATGTACTTTCTGCCTCTTTAGTGGTCTTTTCTGGACACTTCAGAAAAACCTGACTCATACAATATGTGTAGCCTTTGGTGACTGGCTCCTTTCACTTAGCTTAATGTTTTCAAGGTCCGTCCGGGTTGTAGCATGTACCAGTACTTCATTCCTTTTTATGGCTGAATATGGCTATACTGCATTTTATTTATCCATTCTTCTGTCGAGGGCAGGTGGGTGGTTTCCACTTCTTTTCACTAATAGGAATAGTGCTGTTATGAATATTTGTGTTCAAGTATTTGCATGGACATGTGTTTTCACTTCTCTTGAGTTTATACCCAGGAGTAGAATTGCTGAGTCATATGGTGACTGTGTATGTTTAAACTGCTAAACTGTTTTCCCAAGTGGCTGGATCATTTTAAATTCCCGCCAACAGTGTATGAGGATTTCAATTTCTCAATATCCACACCATTTCTACTAGCCTCCCTTTTTTTTTTTTTTTTAATTTTA
>JAQZBX010099153.1:0-11503 GCA_029593785.1 Cabassous unicinctus
TTCCCTGTGTTTCTGTGCCTCTGTCTTGTCCTGGGCTTTTGCTAATTAGTTGTTTTGGAATTCTCCTGTTTACAGGAGTTTAGTTGTGTCCCTATGTTTCCCAGGAGACAGACCCCCCTTTCCTGTATGTTTGAAGTCACAAGTCTTTCTCTCAGACTATAAGCCTCTATATTTACTTACTCTCCTTTCTTTGTCTCAAGCTGCTTTTGCCTGGAGGGCAAATTCAGGGAGAAGGGGCACACTGGAAAGGACTTTCCAAAATCAATCTTTCCCTGCTTAAAAAAAAGGTATGGGACCCAGGAAGGATGCTAAAGTGCCCTGGGGAGGGATCTGGAAGGATTCCAAAGTCTACTCCCCCAGCTCTCCAAAGTTGATCTTTCTTGTCCTGTCCAGCAAATGCAGACTTTCAACTGTCCCCAGCAGCCCTGAAGAACCATTTTGTCTTTAATTCTCCTCCACCATGTCCTTTGTTAGGTTCAGATTCAAACAATGGCCACCCTCAGAGTCAGGCCCCCAGTGATCTGAAGTAGCTAATCAAAAGCCTTGAAGAGTGCTTGGCCATGTTCACCACTGTTCTTGGGGAAGAGGATTATTATGTCCCTCTGTCAACAGCCATCTAGCCATGGAGGGACCACAAAGTGGCCTGTTGCAAGAGTAGGGACTGGGTGCCAGTAGCCACTGGATGGAGAGAGAAATTTTTGTTCTTTATTGTAATTTATCAGCATGCCTGCTCTTCCTTGGATGCTGTAAAGTGTTCTTTTGGCCTATAGAGTTTCAAAATATTTGTTTCAGATAGTTTCTGCTTGTTTAAGAGTTCTGGTGGAAGGACTGAGTTCCATAGCTCCCTACTTGGCCATCTTCTCACAATCCTCTACATTACTAGTCATTTTTATTAAATTCAATTTCTAGAGAATATCTCTCAAAAACTGAAGTATGTTTTGCTGTAGTCTTCCTTTTAGACATAACCCATATTTCATTAGTGATATTGGTACTTTGTTTCCATTCTCATTTATTCATGTTAAATCAAGGCAGAGTTTGATCAATTTGGTTGATTATTTCAAGGAAAACCATTTGCTTATGTCAGTTTTTCCTTTTTTTCTCTATTTTATATATCATTCATTTGTACTCTTTTCTTTATTTTTTATTGTTTTCTTCTTTATATAATTATTGGACTTTCACTTTGATCTAGTTTTCCAAGATTGATGAGAGGGAAATGTAAGTCATCATCTATAGACATTGCTATTTTCAGTAATATATATAATACATATAGAAATATAAATATGAATTCATAAACATAAATATTTATTCATATATTTCAAATTTTTCTTCTGATTTATTTTTATCTCACTTATTTGGTAAACATATGCTGTTAAATTTTCAAAAATTTGTTTGTTGCTGACATCTAGTTTAATTTCATCATGCTTAGAGAACTTCCTATGTAAAATTAAGTCTTTTTAAAATCATGGATACTTGTTTAATGGCTTTTATGTGTATAGTCTCAAGGAAATTGATAATGAAGACCAAAATACCTGCTACTACCCAATTACAGAATTTCTAGAAAAAACAATTCCAGAAACACTAAATGATTGTGACAATATTGCTAAACTAAACTCTCCTGCATGTTAGTGGTATTCAAGATGCTGTGATAATTCACAAAAATTTGAGCAGTTTCTTCGAAAACTAAAATTAACCAGCAAGTCAACACTTCATTATGTCCTCCAGAAAACTGAATAACTAGATCCAAAACAGATTTGTACAGGAATGGTCACAGCAGCTTTGTTCAAATTAACTAAGAAGTGGAGATGGTGCAGGTGTCCATTAAAATAAAACTGATATATAATATGTACAGTATTTATAAAATAAAATAGTATAAAATTGTAAAACTAATAGACTCCTAATATACTCAACATTATAATGTATTTCAAAAACATTATTTTGAGTTTTTTGAAAGAAATCATGCACAACAGTGACTATCGTATGAAGAAATTTAGGTATAGTTTAATAGCATAATTATTAGCCAATGAAAAAAATGAATAAATACCTGCCTAGTAGCTACCTCTGTGTAAATAGAGGTTTCTAGGACTAATTAGGAAGGAGAGAGAAAAATCAATGTTATGAATGTTAATATGCTCTGTTTGTTAAGCATTTTGTTTAAATAGTACTTTTTGACAAATATTAATGAAACATAAGAATTTATGATGAAAGTGTTTAGCTGCAAAATTTTGCTAAAACAAAAAGTCTCAAATATTAACTGGCATGTGTAGTAATGAAGAGTAATGATGTATGCAACTTAATTTGAGAAGCAAATTATTTAAAAAAAAACACAAAAAAACAAAGGGGATTGAATGAATAGAGAGAAAGATAAATTGATAAAAAAACATAGAAAAGTGTCCATTGTATATTACTTAAAATGATGGATATATAGATGTTTGCTATACAATTAACTGATCTTTACTATAAGACTCTTTTTTCTTTATGAAACAAAGTATAGAATTTTAATAATACAGTTCCTAATGAATTTTTTAGTGAATGCAAGCAAAATTTCATAATGTACCTCTTTAAAGTATCTAAAATATTAATCCTATATGACAATATAGATAGATTAAGACACATTTTTTACAAATTTAAGTAATTTCTTTTTATTATGTAAAAGGAAAATTATTTTTAATTTCATATTAAATAATATTTTAAATGATAGAAACACATTAAATTCAAAAGTAATACAACATGTAATATTGCAATTAATGGAAGATTTTAAAGAAAATTTCTTCAAAAAACACATAATTATCTGCCAAAAATTGTTATTTGAGAGTGTTCTACAGTACTAGATAACATATTAAAATAATGAATATATGAAACAAGATATAGGAAAAGATTAGAAAATAATGCTGTTTTAAAAATTTGATGTTAATATTAAATATTACAAAACATTAGCTTTGTTATATATTGATGTAAAATTTTTATAACTCTTTTTTCCAGATTTCACATTCCCCAATTGTTTAATAAACTACATGCTATATAGATATAGGGAAACCATGCACCAAGTAAATAAACACAAAATATTAGAATATATATTTGAATGAATAATTTTATTGATTTATATGATAATCACATGCATTTGTTAATTGTAACAATCTCTATCTCTCTGTATCTTTCTATTTATATAAACACTTATAAATGGTTTATTTACATTATCTATGTATCTAGAATTTTATTACTATTGTTTTTACTGTTTTGTTATGTTACATAAAATAAAACAGCTGCCAGAATTGGGAGTTGACAAGAGCAGAAATCCTTTACCAAAAAAATTTCAGGGTCTTTTTGTAAGCTAAAAATTAGTCAAGGATAAGCAGAGATCAAAAATTAGAGTATTTCTAATGAGCTGCAATTTGAACAACATTGAATGAGATGGTGGTCTCAGCCTGGTAAGGATAGCCTGTTAAACATGGAAAAATTTACTGTAGTAATCAATGTTTATAGCTGTTCCATGTCTTGAAAAGCCATCCTGTGTATTGAAGTAATTAAATATCATCTAATCTTTGTAACCTCCCATTTGAAATGCCCTAATTGCCTTTATAAGCTACTGTTACCCACTCACCATTTTGAGGCTTTCATTTCTGTCTTCCCCAGTTTGAGATTTCCCTCCTGGTGGTGTTCCTCTTATTTAAAAATGTGGCTTTGATAATATCAGCTACTTTCTTTTGACATATTTGGCAACAGTTGTAGAATCCTGAGCAGACCCAGGATGATTTCATTGCTCTGCTTTTTTACCATTTGGAGTTTGTGAAATCAGTTGCTACATGGTGGGTCATGGGAACACAGTGTCAGCCACAACAGAGATTCTCAGCAAATGACCATTTTATTACGTACACAGCCCAAAGGGTCCAAAACAGCCAGGGAAGAGACCCAATTGTGGCCTGAGGAGGACAACTGCATGGTTGACTTTTGGTAGATGGTGACTCCATACACCCTGCTGCATGTCAGAAAACAGTGTCAGAAATGAGGGATCCTGTGTTGCTCATGTGTTGAGTTTTATACACCTCATGGGGAAGGGGCCCTGTCACTGTGCAAAAAAAAAAAATACACAAAGTAACTTTTGTGCAGAGTTTCCAACCTGACAAGCAGTTGGAGTGGTTTTTCCACAGTTTGAGGTTCAAAGTTCAGCCAGGCCATTACATTTATAGGTAGCTTATGGACAGCTATTTTTTTCACAGTTGAGACTTAAAGTCTCCCCTGGGCTACAAAACAGAAACAATAAAATAGCTGCATGCATGCAATCAAGAAGAGAAAGAAGGTAATAGGCAACAGCTGGGGATGGTCACAGAGTGTGTCCATGACTTCCCCAGAAGAGCTCTGCAAGAGTTATTTTTGGCATGTTTTTTGTTTTTCCCAGTGTCTACTTTTTGAGTTCCTGGTTATGTCTGTTGGGGTGGGAAGGGCATATCACAGAGATTTTGGCACACCCTAAGACAGAAGTTTTTCAGTTTTGGGGACTGTATATAATTTTCAATTTTGGAACCTTTGGTTGAACATGGGGCTTCATAGTCAAAATATCTTCTCTTCTCTTCTGAAAAATGCTCTAATGTTGGTTTTCTCACTATTGGCCCAGTTCATATTTGCTTCTGAATAAATAGGTGAATCTCACCAAGAATGATTTGAGTTTGCAGTGGCTATTTGGGGAATATTTGAATTAACCAAGGACTTCCATTTGAAGTATGCACTTGAAAAAGAAGTTCCTGGTCAACAAAGTAGTGGAGTTCATTATTTGATTGGCACTCTGAAGTTCAAAAATCTGTAATGATTCTAAAACAACCTTTTAAAAGATTCCTTATAGAATGATATTAGGCGTTTAGTGTAGAAAATAATTAAATTTTAGTTTAATGAAATTGAGGAATTTCTGACAAAATTGATTTCAACAGTAATTGAATTTTGTATAAATTGTCAACTTAAAGATAGAGTCCAAAATCTTTTGATACCTTAAATTCTTAGGCTTATGCTAAATTGAGCTTGCACAGTATGCAGGATATAGTTCTGTTGAGGAAAAAATAAAATAGTATTGTCCTACAGCAAAATCATTGGTTATTGAAAAATTAAAAAGATAAAAATGTGGGATAAAACTTGAATGAATAAGAAAGTTCTAAATGGTTTGCAGAAAAATAATTGTATTTCCCATGTTCAAAGCTGGATTGATAAGGGACATGCTGGGAACCTAACCCTTCTCTGTAGAAACCCACAGCTTTAGGAAAATAAACTCCCCTCAGTCCCTTTCTCCCCTTCTCCTCCCCTTTTCTCCATGGAATCCACGTCAGGAAGATAAGCACTCCCTGTCTGCCATTTGAACTGAAATTTACAATTCTAAACAGATAATGACTCTTTTCCTCCCTAATGGCCCTCTGCTTTTAGGAAGATAAGCTAACCTCACTCCTCTGCTTTTGTAACCCTGCCTGCCTGCTTGCTTAGGAATTTGTCCACTTAGTGTTCCTATATAAACTTATGAAAATCAAGAAACAGGGCTCAGAATTTGGAGACTGAATTCTCCTCTGGGCCCATGCGTAATAAAACTTCGTTCATCTGTACCCTCAAGAGTGCCGCTTGGGTTTCATTCCATGGGCTGCAACATTTGGTTCCCTGATCAGGAAAAACTTAATCAAGCAGGCCCGTTGTGCCTCTGGCTGGGGACTGACAGGTGCGGCCAACTGCGATTTCCAAGCAAATGAGATGGGTGCCTCCTGTCTTCTGGATGGGACCTCCTTCTGAGGTGGTCTCTGCAGGCCATGTCCCTAAACCCTGGCCTGATGCAGTGGGGAGGCAGACTGAACAGTGCCAGAAGACTCTGGAAAGGTAAGGCCCCGGGTGCCAAGTCTTCAGTCAGGCCTGTCTCTGAATGGAAGAGGAGATTGATCACCTCCTGAAGTCTCGAGTCCCAAGATTCCAGAATAGACCAATCCCTGTGGGAGAGATTACATAACCTCTAAGGGACTCTGTGAGTGAGTGAGGACAGCAGAGGCTTGTGTCTGCCGTTCCAGTCTGTGACTCCAAAGTTTTATGCTACAGAGCCTGTGTGGGCCCTAACCTGTTTTCCACAGCTACATCATACAGCATTAATGGCCACCCCGAACTTTATCTGGGCATCTTAGCTAAGATGAACCAAAGTTCTTGTGAGAGACATGGACAGGCAGATATCTCAGTCGCCTCAAAAGAGGTGAGCCTTTCCCTCGTCTGTCTTGCGCCGCTGATGCAGGGTATGGGTTCATCACAGTCAAAACCTACCATCTTAAACTGTATGCTCAAGAATTTCAAGAAGGCTGTTTCCGGAGCTTATGGCATCCAGATTAACCCTGTCACCCTCTGAACCTTATGTGAAGTAGAGTGGCCCACGTTTAATGTTGATTGGACCTCAGAAAGGACCCTGGATATAACCAGGATCCTTGCAGTGTGACTGGTGGTCATTGAAACTCCTGGCCACCCCAATCAGTTACCCTACATCGACTCTTGGTTAGACATAGGCCAGACTCTGCCCTCTTGGGTTTGATTGTGAATTGGAATAAAGGGACAGAGCAGGATCTTGGTTGCACAGGGAACAAGGCTCCAGAAGCCAGTCATTCATCAAGGGTCCTCAGAGGAGGACCCACCATCCCCACCACCACTGCTATATGTTCCGGCTGCTCTAGCCTCTCCTCCTAGCCCAGGAGTGCAGGCAAATCTCCCAGAAGCACCTCCATCTTTGGTCTCTACAGGAACACTGACCTCCTCTGAGGAAAGCCCTGCAACCCCACTAGCAAGGAAGCTCCGGTCGGCACAACCTGCATAACTGATGCCCCTCCATGAAACACAGGGTCTGGCCCAGATTGGTGAGAATGGGACCTTCCAACCTGGGAAGCCCTTATTATACTACCAGCCCTTCACAACTACAGATCTCTTAAACTGGAAGCACCACACACCGTCCTACTCAGAAAAAACCTAGGCCCTTATTGATCTCATGGAATCCATTTTCCAAACCCATCATCCTACTTGGAATGAATACCACCAACTCCTCCTGACATTGTTTAAAATGGAACAGAGATGGATCCTGATAAAAGCCCGAAAATGTCTGCAGGAGCAGGTCCCTACTGGTGTCTTAAACCTGGAAGATTAGGCATGAGAAGCAGCACCAGAAGTCCAAGCAAACTGGGACTTCAACACTGATCAGGGTTGGGCTGCACTCTAGCAATATTGGAAGCACCAAAGGGTCCGAGAAGGAGCAAAATGACCCACAAACATGACAAAGACGATTTTAGTTACTCAAAAGCCCAATGAATCTCCGGGAGATTTCTATGAACGGCTTTGCGAGGCCTTCAAAATCGACACTCCTTTAGATCAGAAGCTCCAGAAACCTGGAGGATGGTGAATGCTGCCTTTGTTGAGCAGGCAGCAATGGGCATTAAAGAAAGCACCAAAAATTAGAAGTTTTCAGGGGCATGAATATCTCTCAATTCCTGGAAGTCACCAACAAAGTATTCATCAACTGAGATGAAGCTGCCGAATGAGAAGACAAGAAGCAAAAAAAAATTCAAGCCTCCCTACTGGCAGCAGCTTTGGGAAATGCTGACCCCACCAGATGAGAAGGACCACCTCGAAAAGGGGGACAAGCAGCTAAAGGGTGTCTCTGGCCAGAGACCAATGTGCCTACTGCAAAGAAAGTGAGCACTGGAAAAATGAGTGCCCCCAAAAGACTCAGGCACATAGAGGGAACATCCCTAAAGGGAAATACCAACCTGAGCCCCAAGACCATCTTGGGGCTGGCAGGGCTCAACCCTGAAGAGGGGTGACTGGGCTCACTGGAACTTGACCCCTACAAGCCCATGGTCAAACTACAGGTCAGGGGCCAGTCAAAGACTTTCATGGTGGCTCTGAACATTCTGTGATCACAACCCCTGTCCCCCCCTTTAGTGGAAAAACCACTAATATCATAGGAGCAACTGGGGACCAGTCAAGCCAATGGTCTTTTTGCCAGTCAAGAATTTGCCAGCTTGGTGGTCATGAAATGACTCATGAATTTCTGTACCCGCCTGGATGTCCAGTTCCCCTGCTTGGCACAGACCTCTTAACAAAACTGGGAACCCAGATTACATTCAAACCTGAAGGGCCAGCAAGCTAAAGCCTCAGGACCAGCCTCACTCTCCTGGTCACCGTACCCCGAAGTGAAGAATGGAGACTTCATATGGAAGAAACTTCAGGTCAGAATCTGGAAAAACTGCTGGAAGTTTTCCCCCAGGTTTGGACAGAAAAAAACCCACCAGGAATGGCATGAAACCATGCATCGATCATCATTGACCTAAAGCCTGGAGCGGTCCCAGTCCAGCAGAGGCAGTATCCGATCCCCCACGAAACACAATTGGGCATAGTTGAACACATAGATTGCCTGAAGAAAGAAGGAATTCTAATTGAGTGTCAGTCACCCTGGAATGCCCCATTATTACCAGTAAAAAAAGCGAGATGGGACTAGATATCGACCAGTGCAGGATTTACAAATCATTAATAACGCCACTCTGACCTTACATCAGGTTGTTCCCAACCTGTACACTTTGTTAGGACACCTGCCACCTGAAGCCACCTGGTTCACTTGCCTAGACCTGAAAGATGCCTTCTTTTGCCTGCGGCTGGCACCCCTGAGCCAGCCTCTGTTTGCTTTTGAATGGGAAGATCCCATAACCCGACAGAAAACTCAGATAACCTGGACCCAGCTCCTGCAGGGCTTCAAAAACTTCCCTACCCTTTTTGGGGAAGAATTGGCAGCAGATTTGGCCACTTACCTCCAGGAAGACTGCAGGCATGCCCTCTTGTAATACATAGGTGACCTCCTACTTGCCAGTGAAATGGAAGAGGACAGCTGGAGAGGGACCCAGACTCTCCTACAACTTCTAACACAGACTGGGTACAAAGTGCCTTGGAGAAAGGCCCAGATCTGTAAACAGTAGGTCAAATACCTGGGGTTCAGCATCACACAAGGGCACTGGATGCTTGGGCCCAAACAAAAGAAAGTGATCTGCACCATCCCTACCCACACCACAAAAAGAAAGCTTCACGAGTTCCTCAGGGCTGGAGGGTTCTGCCACATCTGGATTCCTGGGTTTGCAGCCATGACCAAGCCCCTTTACGAAGTTCTGGCAGGTCCAGAAAAAGAGCCCTGGCAAAGACCCATCATTTACCTCTCCAAGCAACTGGACCCCGTGGCTGCAGGGTGGCCACCATGCTTGAAAGCCTTGGCAGCAACCATAACCCTCATCAAAGAAGCCAACAAATTAACTCTCGAACAGGCTATTCATTTTATGGTGCCACACACAGTCACAGCCCTAATGAATTCATACAGGCAACAGTGGATACCTAATTCCCAGCTCGCACATTACCAAGGTTTACTCTGTGAAAACCCAGAGTGACAATAGAAACAGTGCACAGTCTAAACCCTGCCACCTTTTTGCCAGATGAGCAGGGGGCTCCTGAACATGACTGTGTCGAAGTGACTGAAGAAGTTTACGCCAGTCATCCCAACCTCCAAGACAAGCCACTCCCTTCCCCAGAACAGACACTATTTGCTGATGGGAGAAGTCTCATTAAAAATGGGAAAAAGCTTGCTGGATATACAGTCCCCACTACTGAACGGGTGGTAGAAGCAGCATCTCTACTGCAGGCATGGTCTGGGCAACATGCAGAATTCTGGGTGCTGGGCCAAGCCTGGCAGCTAGCCCCCAGGCAAGCAGTAAATATTTACACTGAATCTAAGTATGCATTTGCTACCGTTCATATCCATGGGGCAATTTATAAAGAAAGATGTGTTCATGAGTTGAAAGCATGCATATGACTGTGCGCACATTTGGACATATGTATGCAACTGTGCACATGTGCATGTGTTCATGTGTGTGAGCATGCACATGTACATGTGAGCATGCACATGTGGGGGCTTGTGTGTTCACCTGTGCATGTGCTCATGCATGTAAGCATGTGTGTGTGCATTTGTGTGCATTTGTGTCCATTTGTACACATGTCTGTGTATTCATAGGTGTTTCGGCATGTGTGGGCATGCATCTCCACACACATTTGTGGGTGTGCATGTGCTTGTTCACACATGGGTGGGCCTGTGTACATCTGGGCATGCATGTCCATGGGTTTGTAAGCACACATGTGAGCATGTGCGAGTGTGCACACATGTGGGAGACATGTGTGTCTTTGCCTGGGTGTGCATGTTTGTGAGTGCACACACATGTGAGTGAGCATGTGTGGGCATGCATGTGTGCATACGTGCACATGTCCTGCATGTGTGTGAGTGTGCCTGTGTGTGCACACAGGTGGGCGTGCGTCTGCCCAGAGCATCGCACCTCCTCCACTGTCTCAGAGTGGGGGAGTGAAAAAGGGCCAAAGAGAGTGAAACAGACATGTCATTCTTAGAATAGTGAATTGGGATCCAAATTTTTTAACTAATTAAATACATAAATAGAAAGTCCCAATAATTAAAAATAAAAAGACTAACACAAGACACTTTTCAAAGCTTCTTTAATGAAAAGGGTGTTTGAGGTTTGACCATAATGGCTGTCCTCGTTGGCCAAAACCAGGTGCCTGGGGCTGCTCCGGGACCCATGCCCACTCCCCCTCCCCCGGGGATTCACCCGCCCACAGGCAGGGTGAGGTCATGCTCCCCTCACTCCTCTGTTGACATTCCAGCAGCCCTGGAGTGCCCTGGCAGCATCCTACTGCGGCCACCGGTCCCCTCCGGGCTCCTCGGCCAGTGGCCAGCGAGCAGCTTTTCCTTGGTCCAGGGCTGGGCAGCCAGCGGCTCTGTCTGGCAGCCTCGGAGCAGGAGGCTGCTGAGAGGATCGCCCATGCCTGGGTGGGTCAGGGATCTGGGAGGACATCCGCGAGGCCTGGCGCAGGAGGCAGGACTTCTCCAGGACATCCCAGGGGGCGGACTAGACAGGAACAACCCACCCAGCGCCCAGGCTCCTCGTGTGTGTGGGGAGGGGTCTTTAGCCCCCTGGGTTCCTGTGGAGTTCCTGGAAGAACCATGGTCAACACTGGTGACAGCACCCACTCCTTCTTCTGCTTCCCTAATTTGTTGTGTACAATTGTTCATAGATTTGCTTATAATCTTTTTTATTTCTGTAAGATCAGTTGTGACATCAACATTTTCAATTCTGACTTTAGTTGTCTTTTTTCCTTTGGGAGTCTAGATACTCTTGTTAATTTTATTGTTTTTAAAAAATCACCAACTCTTTGTTTTGTTTATTCTCAATTGTTTTTCTACCCTATTTTATTTACCTCTTCTCTTATCTTCCTTCTGATAACTTAGGGTATAATTTGCTCTTCTTTTTCTAGTTCAACATGGCAAGCCAGGTTGTTAATTTGGTGTCTTTCTTCCTTTTTACTCTAAGCATTCACAGTTATAAATTTCCATCCGAGTATCGCCTTCGCTGAATCCCGTAAGTTATGATATGTTGTATCTTGGTTTTCATTCATCTCTAAGTATTTCCTG
>JAQZBX010099154.1:0-11503 GCA_029593785.1 Cabassous unicinctus
TATGAGAGGCCCGGGGTTCGCTTCCCAGGGCCTCCTTGTGAGGGCAGGCCAGCTCGCACAGCCGGGTGGGCTGATGCGGCAAGACCTCACAGCAAGGGGGAGATAAGCAGACACGGAGAAGACACGCAGCGAATGGACACAGCAGCACAAGCAGCAAGGGGGGGATAAATAAATAAAAAATAAATAAATCTTTAAAAATAAATAAATAAAAACGGCTTAGATGAGAAATTTTGTGATATATATATGTTACCACATACATTATCTATTTATCTATCTATCTATCTATGTATCTGAAAGATCAGCTATCTAGCTACCTAAAATATCAGCTGTTGTCCTTGACAGAAAAGTCAAACCGGACAAGTCTGTTTTTTTCATCACCCGCCAAGATTTTCACAATCATCCCCAAACAAGACCCCAATCCTAAAAATCTATTTTTGCTCTTCAACCATTCTAATGTGTCCGGACATCTCATCCTTTCTCTGTCATTCCTGCAACTAAATGTTTGAGTTAACATTTCCTTCCCAAAGAATATGCCGACTCAAGCCCGCCCACACTTACAAACTTTCTGGAGTCAGAATGGCCCGAGCGCGAATCCCGACCGCACGTACGCCTACCAGCTCTGAGACCTCGGGCCGGTCCCGTAACCTCTCTAAGCCTCCCTTCCCTCCCGTGTAGCGGTGGGTGACAAGTCCCACTGAGGGGTGCTGTGCGAATGGCGCGAGCCGGGCCCCAAACCTGGCACGTTTCAGACACTCGCCAGATGCTGGCAGCCGCCCTTTAAGGTCTTCCCCTCCAGGGCCTGCAGCCAGCTCAAGGGTCGTCCTCTCCGAGGTCTGGCCACCCGGCGTCGCCAAGTCCTAAAGAAGGCCCTAGGGCCCGGCAGGGGCGGGGGCCGGGAGAGCGGGAGGAAGGGAGGGAGGGAGCCGCACCCCGTACCTTTTGGTCCAGCTCCAGGCGGTAGGGTACGGGCTGGATCCTGCGGCGCGGCCGCGAGGCGGCGCGGAGCTTGGGCCCGGAGTTGGGCAGCACGAAAGTGGGCACACCCAGCGCCCCCGAGAAGCTGAAGCCCCACACGAAGATGCGGTCGGCGCGCACCGCGCGCTCGCCCACGTATTGGAAAACGGGAGCGTCCGCCTCAGCCTCCGCCGCCTCACGCCGGCTCCGCGAGCGCCCGGCCGCCGTCCAGTGCCCTCGTGCCGGCCCCGGCCGGCTCAGCCGCCGCCCCAGCCGAGTTACCGCCGTCAGCAAGGCCAGCGCCATGCTCCGCTTCACCCCTTAGCGGCTCCCGGGCGCCGCCATTTTGCGTAACCCTTGACCCCACGCCCCGGCGGAAGCGCCCGAGGCGGCCATGTTTACTACTGGTTGAAGGCAAAGATACTGCGGGCCGCGCTGGGCTCTGGGAGGCGGGGAAGGCGGGGCGGGGCGGAGCCAGACCCTTCTGTCCCTGACCCTGCGGTCTGTTGGGACCCCGGCCTGGCCCAGCCCGCGTTCCCGCGTTCTGGAGTGCAATCCCCGACCCACGCTGTGCGTGTTTACTGAGCATCTTCCCCGGGGCAGTTGCTGTGCAGGGCGCTTTCATTTTGCAAGGCCCTTTGCTTCTTGTCAGCCAGGCAGGGCTGAGATTTAAGTTGCCGGCTCTGCGAGACTCCAGGGTAGTCCTCTCCCAGTGCCCCTCTGCCCCTCGTCACTTATTACCTGATCTAGTTCAGCCGCTGCCTGGCCACTTCAGTCCCTCCTGCAGCCACAGTGAACTAGGGTGTAACTCTCCCTATTGTCATTCGCTACAGAGGACCTGGCAGCGATTCCCTCCTGGCAGTGCGATTCCCCACCCCCCACCCCAGTGTCACCTCGCCCCTCAGTTCATCGCCCCCGTTAGTCCACCGCTCCATTGCCAGGCAGCTCTGCTTGTAATTTCTTTTTTTTTCTTTTTTTTTAAGATTTATTTATTTTATTTATTTATCCCCCCCTTGCCACTTTGTGTTGCTGTGTCCATTCACTGCGTGTCTTCTCTGTGTCTGCTTATCTCCCCCTTGCTGTGAGGTCTTGCCGCATCAGCCCACCGCGCCCCGGGAGCAGGCCCGCCCTCAAAAGGAGGCGCCGGAAGCGAACCCGGGCCTCCCATATGGTAAACGGGGTCTCTGTCCATTGAGCCACACCCGCTTCCCTCTGCTTGTAATTTCTGAAATCCGGTGCCGATTCAGGCGTTCCTGGTTGCATACATGCCCGAAATGCCCTTTCCCCGACCCTTTGCTCCCTCTTCATGGCTGGCAAACTCCTACTCATCCTCCAAGATCCAGCCCAAAGATCGCCTTTGCAGTTCCTTTAAAGCAGGATCCGCCCTTGGTTCACACCATTCTCACCAATTCTTTTCTCCTAAAGCTTAGCACACAGCCAGCAGGTCTTCGTGAGTGAGTGGTCCAGGAACCAGGACCACTGGTCCTGGTCCAGGTCCAGGGACCTGCCACTGCTGCTGACTTGCTAGGGGGCCTATGGAAGTCGTCTCCCTTTTCGGGACCTCACCTCTAAAATGAAGGGGTAAAATAATCAGTCCATGAGATGATTTCTTTTTTTTTAAATAAGTAAATGAGAGGTTTGGGCCTTATGGCCTGTAGGATCTCTTACAGCCAGCCCACTTCTGATCCACTCAGGGCCTCACAAATCCTTAGACCCAAATGTGGAAGGCAAGTTAATTTTTTTCTTTCTTTCCTCTCTTTCTTCTTTTTTTTTTGTCTCCTTATTGCTTAATAGTTGGAACTAATCTAATTTTAATCTATTCCCAAGACCAGTTCAAAATATTTTTTTGTCCTGGAATGTGTTTTGTATCTAGTTTAAAAAACATGTTTGTACTATTCTGTGGGGCTGTTTTCTATCAGTGAATGTCCATTGACAAGATGTGATAGCCATGTCCAAACCTATGAAATCAGTCGCTTTGCTGGGCTATGAAATCGATCCTCCATTTATGCTGAGGTCATCCTCCCCTTGGGCTGCTCCCGGTGACTGAGCGTGGCAGGGATAAACACTAAAGCAGGCCTGTTCCTGAGAGACGCCGACTCCTCTGATGGTCAACATTGGCTCAAGGACTCCTGGTGGACTTGCCAAACCTTCCTGAGACTGCATGACAGACTAGATGCTTCTACCCAACCTGCCCCCTCCTCTCCCTCACTTGGGGTCAAACTTGCATGGCAGCAGCTTTCTCATGCTATCTCCCCATTTTCTGTCACAGAGGCATTTCCCCTAATAAAAGTCTTGTCCATTTAATTCCATCTTGGCATCTGCTTCTCAGAGGACAGACTAACATGTGAGGAAACATTTGAGCAGAGCCATGAAGAAATGACAGAATGAGCCATTTAGATGTCCTGGATAGAGTGTTCTAAACAGAGGCTACAGCGGGTACAAAGGCCCTGTGGTGAGAGGCTGCTTGAGGTTTTGTTTTGTTTTGTTTTGTTTTGTTTTGAGTGCTGCAAACCATCCCAAGCAGCTTATGTTAACTCAATATAGTCCTACACAAGTCTTAGTTTTTTGTGGTGGTTTTTTGTTTTGTTTTGTTTTGGTTTTGGTTTTTTTGTTTTTGGCAGATAATGGTAAGCCAACCAAAAATTTTGCCTTGGTCATTGTTGCAGTTGGGCAGTTTGATGTGATTATGAATTCCAAAAATATAAGTAGATTATCCTTGTAAACTGATCAGTTAATCTGGACATGATTAGGTTATGATTAGGGCGTTGAGCCCCACCCCTTGGTGGGTGGGGAATCGAATATAAAAGGCATGGTAAAGAACAGAGTTGAAGCAGTCTTTTGAGAAGCAGTTTTGATGTTGGAAAGAAGGCCCCAGGAGAAGAGAAGTGAGCTGTTCGCCTGATCGTCTACAGCTGACCTTGTGGAGGAAACAGGAGCTAAGCCCGGAGAGAAACGCAGCCCCGGGAAGAGAGGAATCCCCGAAGCCTGAACCCTGGCAAACGATGGCAGCTGTCTTGCTCTAACACGTGGCAATGGACTGTGGTGAGAGAAGAAACATAATGCTTTATGGCCTGGTGTCTGTGGACTTCTACCCCAAATAAATACCTTTTGTAAAGACCAGCCCATTTTTGGTATTTCACATTAGCACCCCTTTGGCTGACTGATACAGTGATGGTTAACTATTACTTTTCCACAACCTTATTACCAGTTTATAATGAAAGCAAGTCTCAAGTCAAATTCTGTCACACAGACATTTACTTTAAAATTTCCATTAGCAAACAGGCATAAAACAATTCATAAAACCTATTCTGTGAGATCAGTAGTCCCAGCTCTCTGTCCTTTTAGATGCACCAACCTGCCCCAGGCCTGACAAATTTTTCTTAAGGCAAATAAAAATTCCAGAAGCAGGGTTTCTGTTGCCCTTTTAACAACAGTTGGCATTAGCCTTGAAAGACCTGTTTGGGGATCAAGCCTTAGGTGCCGTCTCTTAAGGGAGAAGCCTGCGCCACACTGTTCATGCAAGGAAGGGAATAGCTCAAAAATCTGCTTTCCAAATCTTAACTACCACTAATTCACCAGTGAAAGCCCATCTCTAACCCCTTTCCATGCAAATTGTGTCAGGTGTCCATGTATTGCCTTTCAGCTCCAAATCCAATCTTCACTGCTTACTCTGTGAAAATGGAGCTGGGCCTTTTAAATATTTTTTCTGGAGAGACATTGTTGGAGAAAGAGTCCAGTGTGCTCCTCTTGGCAGGTGCCTACAGGGAGGACAGCTTCTCCGGGACCCAGCTTCTGCAGCAACTGGTGGCCAGGAGCCTGGAGCAGCCAACAGCCTCCTCCAGCAGGTCCCTCAGGCAATTTCATCACAGAGAGATACACTTCCTTGTGGATGCCTTTCCTTGGCCCTCTAATGTGTGGATTTCTGGCCAGGGCTATTTCCAGCAGAGTGAGCCATGGCCCTGCCTTTTCCAACCAGGTCTGGACCTCAACCCTGGGGGTGGCTTCTTCTTTGGACTCCTGAGCTCAGGCTTGGGTGGTGGCTGCTCCTTATATCTGTTATTCTGTGCTCTTGACTCCTTACTAGTCAATCTCTGTTACTTCAATCCTTTGTTAGAGTTAATTCTTTATATTATTAAACTTTCCCTGTTCAATTACTCAGTGTCTTCATTCTCTTCCCTGACCCTGACTGATAAACCAATTAATAAGCCACTAATTTCACCAAACACAGTTCTAACACTCATTAAGCTAATTAGCAAATCCTCCAAGACTGGTGGAGAGAGAGGTGGCTGAAGGCTGCTCTGATTGTGACCTGCCCACACCTGTCATGTACTTGAGACACAGCGAGGAGGACAGGGTGGTGGGAGCTCAGTTAGGATGGTGGAGAGAAGTAGGAGATGAGGTTGGCAAGATGGAGAAAGACGGGTAGCCAGGTCATATGGGGCCTTTTTGCCATTATAAAGTTTTAGACTTTTATCTAAATTTGTAAATCTATAAATGAATATTGGAGTCAGCACATACCCGCCCCAAATCACAGCCTCTTGGCTTTAACTCTGATATCAGCCATGGCTGAGACAAACCATTCCAAGCAGGCTTTGACTCACTTAAAGATGACAAACATGCTCTTCAAGCTTCTTGTCTCACATGCATGCCAGGCATGTTAAGTTTCTGCCCTAAAACTCCACAGATGTCTCAGACATAGAAAGACGCTCACAGGACCTGTGCAGCTTGGAAGTGAGGAGGAATTCACATCTTAGGAGGCTGCCTTCAGCCAACCGGGGTGGAAACCAGTGGATAAATGTTACCACTGTGGACCATTCCAGAAGGTACTCTGCTTCTCAGGAGTCCTGGCAAATCAAGCCTCCCTTGATGACAGCGGTAACCTCAAGAGTGCCATGTTATGTATTGGCTTTTCCTGCTTTCCCACCTGACTTCTCCCACACCCTCATTTCTGTTTCCCAGGATCACCTCCCAAATAAACCACCAGTGCACAAGTCTAAGGCTCTCTTTCGGGGAGAACACCTGCTCAAACAGCCGGTACCAGAAGTAGGGTGGTGATAACCCCTGGCTTGTTGGAGCATCATGCTTGCTAAGATTCTTACTTGTGGAAGGTTGGGAAGGGGTACAGAGAGACTGTGGAGCACTTGGCTTTGCTGTAACTCTAATGTGAGAACGGTATGGAGTTAATAGTAATTGTGAGGGTTGTAGAGTTGGCTTTATTAGCTTTATTAGCTGTTTAGAAAGCATTGAAGACTGTTAATGACAGGGTCGAGTCAGCCTGCTTTTAGCTCAGGGCATGCTGAGAAAAGCAGAAGGCCTCCAGGGTGCTGTTTCAAGAAACTTGCATCCACCATAGAGGAGCACTAGACCTGGGATTGTATTGTAAGGGTGTCAGAGCTGCAAAGGAGGCTAGATGTCCAGCCTTACCAGGTCTCCTTTGTTAAAGTTAGGACCTAACAGGGAAGGCGTGGGACCCTGAGATTGGGATGGGGCACTGGGATTATATGCCTGAGAAACTCAAAATGCAGCAACTCCAGATATTTCCAGGCCAGCAGAAGTAGCCCCCTCCTCTTCGATGTAGGACAGCAGCCTCCTGTTGCCTAGATACCATGTAAAGACTTTAACTCATGGAACTTCCAGATCCAGGGAGCTTTCACCCATTGCCAGTACTCAGGCATGGTAGGCATATACACCATGGAAAGGAAGTTAAGTCAACTTGCATGATTAATTTGAAAACAGAGTATAAAGAATTGCATTGGAATTGCTTTCTGATACGGATCCACGTGTAGATTGGTATTGAGAAGCTAAAGGAGATATTTAAAAAAAAAAAAAAAATCACCTGACTAGATGGTGCTTCTCCTCCTCAAGATATAACCTGCCTTATCTCATTGCCTCCAGGCCAATGGTTTGGGTCAGGTCTCAATACAGCCTAAGTGGGAAAAACAGTACCATTTTTAGGAGGAAATAGCTTACTCACTGGTAGAATTGGAGTACCTGGTTGAGATGAACCAACAGGAAATGGAGAAATACATGTGGCAGTGTAGCTCTAGGGTGTTGGACCAGCAAGCTCAGAATAAAAGAATTAGTGGGGGAGCTACTGGGGCAGTTGAGTGCCCACCTCCCACATGGGAGGTCCTGGGTTCGGTTCCTGGTACTTCCTAAAGAAAAAAAATACAAACAGACAAGAAGCAAATACAACGAGGAAAAAAAAAATTACTAAATAGAAGGGTTGAGTACAAAGAATATATAAAGAACTCTTAGAAATCAACAACAAAAAGACAAATGGCCAAATTTTTTAAATGGGCAAAGTACTTCAATAGACATCTCCCTGAAGAACAAGCACGTGGAAAGAGTGTGCTCAGAATCATTAGTCATTAAGGAAATTCAAATCAAAACCACAGTGAGATACCACTTCTCACCCACTAGGATGGCCATCATGAGAAAACAGAAAATAACAAGTGTTGACAAGGATGTGGAGAAATTGGAACCATTATGCATTGCTGGTGGGAATGGAAAATGGAAAACAGTTTGGCGGTTCCTCAAAAAGTTAAGTATAGGGGAGTGGATGTGGTCCAGCGATTGAACTCCCACCTACCACATGGGAGGTCCCAGGTTCAGTTCCCGGTGCCTCTTGGAAAAGTTGAGCAAGACACCGAGCTGACGCAACAAGATGATGCAACAAAGAAACACAAAGAGGAAAGACAATGAGAGACACAACAAACCAGGGAGCTGAGGTGGCTAAAGCAATTGAGTGCCTCTCTCCCACATGAGAGGTCCCAGGTTCGGTTCCTGGTGCCTCCTAAAGAGAAAATGAGCAGACACAGAGAGCACACAGCAAATAGACACAGAGCAGACAGCGAGCACAAACAACGAGAGGGTGGAATAAATAAATCTTAAAAAAAAAATTCAACTTGTCTAAGAAAGCTTTCTTGGTTTGTCTCTCCTCTCATTCCAATTGCTCCTTTCATTGTCCTGAAAAAAAAAAAAGTTAAGTATAAAATTACCATATTACCCAGCCATTCCATTCCTAGGTATATACCCAAGAGACTTGAAAACAGATGTTCAAACAAAAACTTGTACTAGAATATTCATGGCAGCATTATTCACAATAGTCAAAAGGTGGAAACAAGCCAAGTGCCCATTGGCTGATGAATGGATAAGCAAAACGTGGTCTATACCTACAATGAAATATTCAGCCATAAAGAGGAATGAAGTAGGGAATGGATGTAGCTCATGCTTCCCATGTACGAGGTCCTGGGTTTGATCCCCAGTACCTCCTAAAAACAAAACAAACAAATGAAAAAAAAAGAACGCTCATTGGGGAGTGGATGTAGCTCAGTGGTTGAGTGCCTACTTCCCATGTATGAGGTCCTGGGTTCAATCCCTGGTACCTCCTAAAAAAAACGGAATAAAGTGCTGATACATGCTACACCATAGATGAACTTTGAAGACAGTATAGTAAGAGAAAGAAGCCAGGCACAAAGGGCCACGTATTGTATGATCCCACTTATATGGAATACCCAGAATGGGCAAATCCACAGAGCTAGAAAGCAGATTAGTTGTTGCCAGAGGCTGGTGGCAGGGAGTTGTGGGGAGTGACTGCTTAACAGGTGTAGGGTCTCCATCTGGAGTGATGAAAAAGTTCTAGAACTCAACATTGTAAAAGTCCTTGATGCCACTGAATGGTACATTCTCAAATGACTAAAATGGTCAATGTGATGCTGTGTGTATTTTACCACAATAAAAAAAAAAGAGTGTGGGGGGGGGAGTTTGTTGACACAGGAGCATCTCCTTCAGGATTTAACATCCTGGCAAGGACTTCTGGAACCGATGCTAATATTCTGCTGGGATGGCTCCAGGAAGCTTACACACGGCAATAACGTGCAGGCGATGCGATGGGGATGCTGCACCCCCTTGGCAGAGAAAAGAGGCAGAAGGCTCAGGGAGATGGGAATGCTAGTGTGGGCTTCATACATGCAACCAGAGGCCCCACCAGCTGCTCTAATCCCTGGGAGGGCCTAGTGAACTCTTCTAATGCCTGGGAGGGCAGTTTAAAAATGTACCTGTGGGACCAGGTGCAGCTCAGTGGTTGAGCACCTGCTTCCCATATGCGAGGTCCCGGGTTCATTCCCCAGTACCTCCTAAAAAAAATCTAAAATAATTTCAGGAGCAGAAGTAGCTCAGTGGTTGAGCACCTGCCTCCCATGTATGAGGTCCTGGGTACCTCCTTTTAAAAAAATGTACTGGTGAGGAAAGCACTAGCATTTTTGAGTAGCTCAGGGGTGACTGCTTTCTGTAGTTTAGGGTGAGTCGGGAGTCGGCTATGGAACTGGGCTCCCGAAGGGATGGTAGGATTCCAGCGCAACAGGCCAGGTGGCAGGACTTAGCCATCAGATGCAAGGTGGATAAATTTGAGGAAAAAGGGGCAGAGTGGCAACCATAGCCTAGCACCTTGACCTCCAGCAATCAATGGCAAGGCCCATCTGACTGTGGGATTCCTAGGAACGAGCCACGAGGGTAGACAACTAGGGTGCTTCTTGACTTGTAGAACCAGGAAAAAAGCTGGTGAGCTGATATCAGTTGCCACAGTGGAAAATCGCAGATCCTCGGTTTTCAGAGCTAAGCCAGTTCTCAGACCAGAACCCAGCAGTTGCAGGGGAGGCCGGGTCCATTGAGGAAGGACCCTGTATTTAGCAGAGTATCTATATACCCAGAACTTTCAGGAGCATTTGGAGACAGGGTCTGAGTTTGACCCTGATGCCATCGGATCTGAAACACCGTCAGAGCCCCCCAGTTTGAGTAGGGGCCCAGGAAGGCCAGGCATAAGTCCAATCTCACAGTGGAATAATCTCCCTGGCACTCGAGTGCATAGCTGGGATAGACATACTCAGCAGCTTACACTGGGTCCCTCGCAGTGTCCTGACCGTGCTGGTATTAAATCAGAAGCCATATTGCATCCCAGGTGCAATTGCAAGCTTTACTGCCATCTTCAAGGGTGAGTTCTTAAAGGATCCAGGGGTGGTGGTTCCCACCGTATCCCCATTCAATTCACCTGTTTGTCTCCTGCTAAAACTCCTGTAGCAGGAGACACTGGACTCCTGTAAACGGAACCAAGTGTATATCCCGAGCAGGGCCGCTGTGTTGGGTGTAGTAGTTTGCTGGGACAGGTCAACACAGCCTCCAGAACTTGATGTGGGGACTGATCTGGCGAATGGCTGCTTTTCAATCCCATCAGTAAAGAGGATCATAAGCAGTTTGTCTCCCTATGGGAAGGACAGCAGTACTGGTGAACTCTCCCTGCCCTCTCACTCCTCAGCCTCCCAAAGAAAGTATCTGGATACTTGTCTCCAGCTCTGCTTCTGTAGGAATCCAAAGCGAAGACATATAATGTTAAATAGTATTGATATGCTGATGAAATATTGATATATTTATGAAATGTAGGTATGGTTTTCCAACTGCCCTTTCTTAGACAGGATTTTCTTCATCTGAGATTACGGCCTTTCTGATTTTTTTCTTTTTGTGGTTTTAAATGTCTGTTGTCTTATAAACTGGTAGTGATTGGTAGTAGGCTTTTTTTTTCAATCTTTACGAGGAAAAAAAATTAAACGCTATGTGGGCATCCCACATTTCCTTTTAAATATACTTCCCTGGCAGGGGAGATACCATGATCACAAAGGTGGTTTTCCCAGGGCGAGGCTCATCCATTGAACTGGGGATCTGCTGACCCCTGCGATTTCCCCACGCGGGGGAAACTACTGCATAGTTTATGGGGGTGGGGGGGAGTTCTATGAGCGCTTTCCCTTGACAAAATAGAAGAAAAAAGAAAAGGAAAAAAGTACTTTTAGGGATAGCTGAAAGAATCCCTTGTGCATCTTGACAAGATGATTTTAAAATTTATATGGGGAACCACTTAGCTGAGATTTGGGGACAAAACGGAGCAGAGGCGAGCTCTGCAATGCGAACGAGACCCACTGGGTGGCGATGGTTGCCCACCAATTTTGAGACTTACAAACAGCCTGCATTGTTTTGGCCAATGAGCTGGATTTATAGTCAAAACTGGGTTTGTATATTTTACTGTCAAAGGCTGGTTGTTTTTATAGACTGCCGTATGCTAGAAAATACTTGGGGTTTTGTCCAAATTTCTGTTTGGCAAAGATGTTCCTGCAGTAAAATATCAAAATGTCTGCTAGTAGTAGTCAAGTTAAATTTTTCTCTCACCTATGTTGACATTTCCTTCAAGTGTTCTAAATTCTTTGGTACTTTGGGGTACCTGAAAGTCTCTAGTCTGAGAAAGAATGAACTTAATTATTTTTATAGATTCACTACTATTATTGTTAATTTTTAATTATACAACCAGGAAGCGGGTGTGGCTCAGTGGATAGAGCCCCCGTTTACCATATGGGAGGCCCGGGTTCGCGCCCCGAGGCCTCCTTGTGAGGGCACGCCGGCCTGAGTGGTGCGGTGGGCTGATGCAGCAACCTCACGGCAGGAAGCGGCTGTGGCGCAATGGATAGCGCACCCGTTTACCATATGAGAGGCCCCGGGTTCGCTT
>JAQZBX010099155.1:0-11503 GCA_029593785.1 Cabassous unicinctus
TTTTTTTTTTTTTTTTTAACATATTCACAGGGTTGTTCAACTGTCACCGCAATCTTATTTTAGAACATTTTTATCTTTCCTTAAAGAACCCTAGTGCCCTTTAGCAGCCATTCCCCTGGCCTCTCACCCATTTTCCTACCCCTAGGCAAAACTGACCTACTTTCTCGATACATAGATTTGCCTAATCTGAACATTCAGGGAAATAAATCATACAAAACATGGTCTTTTTTGTCTGTCTTTTTTCTAGCATAATTTTAAAAGTTCATCCACATGTAGCATGTATCAATACTTCATTCCTTTTTATTGTCCAATAATATTTCATTTTATGCATATATCACATTTTATTTACCATTCATTGTTTTATAGACATTTGGGTCATTTCCATTTTTAGTGTCATGAATAATCCTGCTATGAACATTCATGTACAATTTTTTTGTGGACATGTGTTTAATGACTTGTGTTTAATTTTTCTTGGGTGAATACCTCCAGTGGAAATGCTGGGTCAGATGGTAACTCTGTGAAACTTTTTGAGGAGCTGCCAAGCTGTTTCCAAAGCAGCTGCACCATTTTACATTCCTACCAGCAGTGTATGAGGGTTATAATATCTCTATATCCTTGCCAATACTTATTGTCTCTCTTTTTGATTATATACATTCTTGAGTGGAGAAGTGGGATCTCATTGTGGTTGTAATTTGCATTTCTCTAATTACTAATGATGTTGAGAATCTTTTTATGTGCTTTGAAAAAATTTCTATTCAAATCCTCTGCCCATTTGTATTGGGTTATTTGACTTTTTAATTATTGAATTTTAAGAATTATTTATATATTTTGGATATGTATCCCTTATCAGTTAGATACTTTGCAAAAATCTTCTCCCATTCTCTAGGTTTACTTTTCATTTTCATGAAATATTGTTTGCAATACAAAAGTTTTTAATTTTTGTGATGTCCAATTTATCTCTCTTTTCTTTTCTGCTTGTTTTTCATGTTGTATGCAAGAATTTTTTACCTAACTCAAAGTCACAAAAGTTTACTCCTATGTTTTCTTCTATTTTTTATAGTCTTTGCTCTTATATTTAGTTCTATAGTTCTTTTTGAGTTAATTTTTATATGTGCTGAAAGGTAGGAGTCCAACTTTATTCTTTGCATGATGATATCCAGTTATTCCAGCACCATTTGTTAAAAAGATTATTCCTTCCCTATTGAATGATCTTTGCATCCTTGTCAAAACTCAATTGACTGTACATGTAAGGGTTAAATTCTAGACTCTTAATTCTATTCCATTAATCTATGTGTCAATCCTTATGCCAGTACTGTGGTGTTGTGTTTCCTGTTGCAGGGTAGTGATTTTGAAATCAGGAAATGGGAGTCCTCCAGATTTAATTTTCTTTTTCAAGATTTAAAAAAAATTATGGCTCTAAACACACTGAAACTTTTCATTTGGAAGATTTGTAAACATGTTAGAAAATTCTGTTCCGGAGTTGTTTTTTAAAACTTCAGATATAGAAGTTTTAAAGGTAACACACTTACATATTCTTCAGTGACCAAATTATTTCCTTATGAAAACTTTTCCATTTTCATTTAAAAATAATCTCTTCATAGAACAATTTTTAATTTCTGGGAGAATGCATTTGTTTTAGCTCATTATGAAAATGTTAACTTTTCTTTGAAAGGATTTGAGTATGTTGTGTTGTGTGTGTGTGTGTGTGTGTGTGTCTGTGTGTGTATGTTTTCATAGCACTCTTTGATGTATTTATATTATAAGTATATTACTGTGAAAGAAAACTTTTGAAATGCTTTGTCATGATATACAAGTGTCCTCTATATGCTACAAAAGATTCCTTATCTCATTATAAAACAATGCAGACTGTAATACCTAAAATTTACATACTGATGTAAATCCACTTAATTGAGCATTCTGCAACTACTATACAATATGCTGAAAAAGACGAAATGATATGGACCACCACTGACAACCATCTGCATTTAGGAACTCGCACTCTTGACTCAGGACACTCCCAAATTTCACAGGACAAATGAAACTGATAAAAATAAGCATAAAGTTATATATATATATATATATATATATATATATTTCCTGTCCCCATGGCTCATCTTCAGCACCATCTAAGGTACATGGATCCTATTTTGTAGACCACTGGCCAAATACTGTCAAATGTTGCTATGAAATCAAGTAGACTGGGAATGGAAAACAGGCAAATAAATTTGCCAAGTAATTAATATATGACTTTATTGATTCAGTATAATGGTAGGAACATAGGTGAGATCGTAAAAAAGACAACATCTTAATAAAATGAGATACAAGATTAAAAGTGATACAAGAAGGATAATGATTAACTATGTTAAATAATATGAAGAAATGGATTAAGGCAAAGCCAGAGAAGAAAACATTGGAATATGAAAATGGAAGTTTTGCAGGATGGTTAAAATTTTTTCAGTGAAGTAGTCCTGACAAAAGCCTGATTAGAGTAGGCTGAGGAAACCGTGGGTGGCAAGGAAGTGATGACAGAAAGTTAGACAATTCCTTTAAATTTTGCTGTGTAGAGGACCAAAGAAATTGGGTGGTGGCTGGAACAATATGTGGCACAAAGGAGGACATTGTGTTTCTTAATATGGGCTATGATTTCATGATTTTTAGTTTGGAGAATGGTCTAAGAGAGAGGAAAAATATTAATACAATAGAAAAAGAAGATAATTTCTGTACTGGAGAAAGACTTATGTTATGTAGATCAGTGAGTATGGTATCCAGAGAGAAAGAAGATGATTGACTGTCTTATGCAGATGTGTATGCTATACAGAGAAAAAGTGTAGTAGGTCACATGAGACAGAAGCATGGGCTCTCCTTCCTGTGTAATAGGAGAAAAGGCAGTATGTGGGTAGATAAGTAGGTAGATGGGCAGAGCTGATGGTGTGTGAACGACACAGAACTTTTAGAGTTTCTTTAGGAATTTATAAATGATGGGAGCATAAGATGTAAACATATCTTGATGGACACAGAGATTTGTCAGTATTTATATAAAGAAAATATTCTTGAGTATGTTTATAGATAATGAAGGGTAGCCATATTAACAATTTTGCAGCTGAAGATTTAATAGAAAATAAAATAATAGGAACACCAATTAAACTTTTAGCTTGGGAAAGGGTACATAAGTTTTTCTCAAGTTTAGGAGGAAATTAAGAAAGGATGAGTAAAGATGAAGGTAGAACAAAAAAAAAAACAGTAAAGGAGAAGAAAATTGAATGAGACCAAGTTGAAGTCAACTTCAAACAGTGAAGGCTTAAACAGCCACCTTGGACAATTGGTGTGTTAAGTGGAGAAGAATAAAACATAGAGTGAGATGAAAGAGCAGCATCAGTGGTCCCGGGTGCCTTAAATACTGTTTTTTTCCATACTGTTGACTTGAAGTTATATCAATAGACACAGATATTGTATTTTCTCCAACAGGTGGAAGAATTAAAAAAAAAAAAAATAGGCCATTGATTAGGTCCAAGGATGGGACAAGGTGGGGTTGAGAATAGAGACAGGTCGAGGGACTAAGAAAAACTGGACACTGATGAAACTTAGTTGGCTTGGTAGACCAAAGGTGTGAGAAGTTGGGAAAGCATGTGTTCCTTGAGTTGGTTGGTAGGATAAGTTCATGGGGAAAGAAGGATGGCCTGAGGGTCCTGTTGAGGTTCTTGTTGAGGGTGAGGGAAGACCTCCGGAAAATGAAGGAGTGGATGCAGTGGATTCAAGTTTTTGCAAAGAAAGCAATACAAAGATTGAAGTCTGAAGTGACACAGCTTGAGCTGATATGCGTTGTGGCTCTGAATTGTGGCTTTGTGTTTTTGTTAAATAAAGTGGGTAAAACAAGGATCTGGAAGAAGCAGATGATATTAAGGAGAAATCTGATTCTTACCCTGCCTCATTTTCTGGTCTCAATATGGGAAGGGAAAGAATTGTCATCATTTTTAGGGGTCACAGGAAGTTGGTAACATCTAAGCAAGGAGGTAGAGGAAGTAATTTAAAATCGTTGAATTTGTTGACAAATCCAAGGGACCAAGGACATAAAAGAGGGAGTAATAAAGATTGTCAAGAGAGAAACAATTAAATATATACAGCTTGTAGATAAGAGAGGGAAGACATGAATGTGAAAAGTAATATAATTTCACAGGAATTTGTTCTTGGTTACTAATTGTGAATCATAGGAAGTGAAGGTAAAAGTTTGGAAGTTAAAACATCTATGTGTCCACAACTCTTCTGAGTTTTACAAGGTCATAATTATAACTTAATGCCTTAACCTTAGCCTTTCTAGTATGGATAAAATATTGGGAAATGCTAATGGGATATGGTTTGATAATAGAATATGCATAATCTTAGGCTCAAGGAGAACATTTCAGTCTTCTAAATTCTCTTTCTTGTGTTTCAGTCTATTGGCACAAATCATGCGCAATAAGATGCAGGGAAAATCATGAATGGGAGTATCCAATTCATTAATTAGAAGGAGTAGGAAGAACCACCGAATTATGAGTTGTAGATCTAGGTAAATTCTTTACTATGTAATAATTTTTATACCTATTCTCTCTTCAAATTAATTAATCATTTAACCCCCAGAGAGACTTTCTGAGTACCTTTGAGAATATTTATAAACTTGGATTGAGGCATTATTTTAATATTTAAAAGAAAATGATATTTTACCATGAAATCTAGCCAACTTATTGTGCAGCAAGTATATTCAGTTATTACAATTTGGATTCATAAATACAATGTGAAAAATGCATATGTAAAGTGAATTCATTTCATGCTTTGCATCTACCTCCCCTTACTAGAGAACATTGGCAACTCAAAGCCTCCTATATGGCTCATATGCCCTTGGCAATGATGAGGGTGCTGCTTTAACTACAAATGGCCAGATCTTGCATTACCAACACCTTTCTGGGCTGGGTGATGAGTACAAAGTGTTCACAGTGAGAGTGTCACCATTAGGCCAGCTAAATCCTCCCATGACACCGGTGTGCCCAGGGAAGGGAGAATGGCATTTTTATGAAGTTATTCCCCTTCGACCCTGTCATTCAAAGTCTGGAATATACAAATGACCCCAGTATCCCCAGATCTCACCTGTGATGTTTGCAGAGTTTTACTTTTTCATTAAACAGCAATAAAGCCCTCCTATTTAAAAAACATCTAACACTCTATCACAGTGTTTACAGTCTGTGATCACTTCAGATAGAAGAGCTGGCATTCTCCCAGAAGCAGAGAAATAGCTAGTTTTTGCACTCATCTAGCTACTAAAATATTCTTATGCATAAGAGGGAAAAAGAACAATGCCCCAAACAAGGTGCTTCGGTACCATGTAAACAACATTGTGATTTAATTTGCTAATTTTCAAATTTGCCTTGGAAAATAAAAGACTACCTGTAAGCTGTCAGCCTGGAGATAAATTTCATTGTTAGTATGCAAGCTTGTTAGCACACTTTTTAAGATTAGATCTGCTCATTACAGGTGGGTATATCTCCTGCATATTCCATGAGCAGAACACAAGAATGTGGCTTTGATGAGCATGGTCCAGCATGATTCCCATGTGAGAGCATTATCTAAAGGGGTTATTTCCTTAAAACTCATCAGAATCTCTTAAGTCTGCTTAATGAGCCTGAATCTTTCATGATAGGCAATCACAAAGTGAGGTTAGGAACAAAAGAAGAGACTTTCTGAAAATGGGCCTGGTCAGAATAGAGTCATGTTTCCACATTTGTGAAATAAACAGATAGTGTTTTGGGACTGAAGAGCTAACATCAGCAAATGTCCTCTTTCTTCTTTGTGTAAAGAGCAATAAGCAAGTTTTTTTTTGGTTTGGCCTTCTATTCAAGGGTAATATCTGGACTTGCTTTTTGCAAGGTCACATGCAGGTAATGGAAAAAGAATATATGAGAACACCAACTGAAATCTATTTTGAAACAAAGTGGGTTATGAATAGCTTTGAAAGTGCATTTAAAACTATTTTATCATTCCCATTAGGTTTGAAAGCTCTTGAGTAAAATGACTCTTACTGGTACTGCTCCCTGTGGATGTTTCCATATGTCCTTCTGTACAAAGAAACTCGAACTATCTCCAGACCCACAAACATTTCCATTTATATCACTTGTATTTGCTGATAACATTTCGTTGTTACTTTATGCAGTCCAATAATGTCATTGTTGTCATCATCATCATCCTTCAACATTTCCTGAGTGCTTTTCTCTTTCATGACATTCCATTATTTAGTCACAAAAACACCAGGTAACGTCATCATTCTACTAATCCACTTCACAATTGCTAAGGATGAAGGCTACAAATACAAGTTCAGGTATGGGTGTTAGAGCACATTGGCCTGACTTAGTTGGAACTGAAATCCTGTTAGAGAGCAACACCTTCTTTCTCTCCACCATAAATATCTGTTTATAGGTATTATTATTATGCATGAAGCCTGGGGAAGGTGAATCCATTTCTGAAAATATAGAGAACTAGATGACCACAAGAAATTTCCTAGGAGCAAACACATAAAAAGCCTGGATAAATATGATCGACATGGTTTGCAATACACAGATGAACAGTTAGCTAAGGATAAGCATCTAAGGAAAAAACCCAATGGATTCACTTTACGAACAGGATTTTCTGGGTTCCACAAAAGACTCAAACAAACACATACCCTGGTCTCAGCCTCTGATAGTGGGGAAGGCAAACTATCCACTTGCTTAGGGTATCATAAGAGAGAGATATAAATTTATTTCCTATTAATCTACTAATATAAAAGAGTAAGAGCAGCTAGCATTATCCATCTAAGGAAAAATTCTAAGGAACCATTCCTTAACCATCTAAGGAAATATGAACCCAGCATTTGTTCTAAAACATTGGCTTAAGCATTTTAAGTCCATTAACTAAGTCTAATAGGTTGCATGAGGAAATCACAGGAGAAAAAACCAGGGCATGAACAAAGGAGGGAGGTAGGATTAGGCTCCCTGCATAAAGCTAAGAGCCCTCTCACCTCTAAAAGAAAAGCAGACACACTGTGAAGTAACACCAACAAAAACCTTTCCTGTACAAGGAGGCTGGAGGAGGACGGGAGAACTCAATCTCGTTTTTGGGGAAAGAGGGTGGTGGGAAGGTAAAGAAAAAAAATGTGTCTCGTGAGAATTCCTACCACAAACCCATCCATGCTTAGTTCCGGTGATCCAACTCATACTCACTTACCCATTTTCTCTCCACGTACACTAAAATAAAATGATCTTATATTAAAAGTGGTCCCAGGTTGATGGTGTCTTCAGGCACCAGGCAGAAGCAAACTCAGATCCTCTTTCAAGGAACACACTTTTAGATGGAGAAACTCAGGCAACAGAGAGACAGTTTCAGGGAAAATAAGCTTGCAAAATAATAATAATCCTAACACATACAAGTAAACAAGCCATTGCTGAGTGAGAGTCAGTAGAACAAAGCATTGCAGAATAAGACCTTCAAAGAATTTTCAGAATTTTACTGTAAAATGCAAAGGCCTAATATGTTTAAGGGAATTTAAACAGAATGTATAAGGGAATTTTAAAAAGGTCTAGCTAAGGAACAAGAAACCTTTAAAAATGGCAAGGAAAATATAAGAATTTGGTAAAACTTTTAAAGAAAGAATTTATATTAGCAGGTTAGATGTGTGAAGAGATTTAGCAAAGTGAGAGATAGATGGGAAGAAGTTATCTAGAATATAACATATTAAAAGAGAAGGAATATATGAAAAAGAGTAAGTTAATGTCATAAAGTCTAGGTTTTCTCCTGGATTTCTGAAGTTGAAGAACTATAGAATGGAGAAATGAAGTGAGTGAGTTGGGGTAATGCTAGCTGCTCTTACTCTTTTATATTAGTAGATTAATAGGAAATAAATTTATATCTCCTTCATATGGTATCCTAAGCAAATGGATAGTTTGCCTTCCCCACTATCAGAGGCTAAGACCAGGGTATGTTTTTGTTTGAGTCTTTTGTGGAACCCAGAAAATCCTGTTTGTAAAGTGAATCCATTCCTGTGCCTGTAAAGCCATTGTAGATGTTTTTTTGTTTTGTTTTTAAGAAAGTACCAGTATATTGAATGAAAAATCCATCATCAACTCAGCTTCTCCCACCCCCCTCCAAATGTGCATTTTACCCTTCTCCCCACACATTAAACACACCTGTGGTTTCCCCAATGGAAACAACCCAAAGTCCAAACTGCTAACTGCTCACAACTGAAAACACAGGATTTCCCGCCGACACTCATTACTCTTTGTTTGCAAAAATTGTGGCTCCTCATATTCCAGCAAACTATTACCTAAAAGAGACAAGTTATCGCCAGCCTCCCTCCATCATTCCTAGAAGACGGTGGTGAAAGAGGGGCAGAGAAACCATAATAAATATTCCCATTCAAAGTAGAGGACAGAGCAAGACACATGGCAGTTACTGATTACAAAACCAAAGACAGCATAATATGTGAATGCTGGAAGCCAAGTTCACTAATGAAATTAGATGAAAACATCTTCAAAAAAATATTGGCAGTGGAGGCAAGATGGCATCGGTTTAGGAGGGTACTCACTGACTAGCTATCTGGAGAGGGCCAATTGTGGGCGGGGTCCTGCCCGAGGGTCTGTGCTGTGGGCACACGGAGTGAGAAGCTTGGGTCATCTAGCAGCTGGCAGATCAATGGCGTGGAGTGATCGGTGGAGATTCGTGAGTTTTGAGTCTGCCTGTGGTGGTCAACACAGACGGCTGAGCCCCACCCACAGGGAAAATGGCTGGCTGGAGCCACGAATCCTACATCCATGACTCCCAGTCCCAGTGTGAGGGAGCATACTCTGAGGGAGGGAGGGCTCTGACAGAAGGTGGAGAGGGGTTTAACTTCTGTGGATTTGGCTGTCTGGACCCCCTCATATTTTGGGGAGCAAATAAGCCGGCTTGAAACAGCGCCAGGCTGAGGGAAGAGGCGAATCTGCTGAGGAAACTTGATTTACCCAGCAGCCCACTGACACTGAGGCCTGGCCCCAGAGGGGGTGGAGTCAGCCGATTTTATTGCTCTGCACTGACAAGCACCAAAGTTTCAGCTCTCCTGGGGAGGCCAGGAAGTGGGAAGGGCTTGATTAGTATCCACGAGCCTATTTAGGGTCCCCTCGGTGAAGGGGGTGATCTAGCAGAGGACTTCTTTTGGGTCCCTTATATCACCAAAAAAAAAAAAGAAGAAGACAGTCACTTTAAAAAAATGAATTCCTGTTCTTAATTTAGTCTAATACCAAAAATATGCCTCAAAACCTGAAGATAGAACCCTGAAGTGAAATTGATAAACACAAGCAGGCTGAGAGGAGCTGCAAGTACCCTAGAAGGAACAATTCCTCCTTAGCTTTGTTTGACTGCTTGCTGGTGTGATTGTTTGTTTTTTTTCTGTTTATTTGTTGTCTCTTGCTTTTCTTTCCTCTTTCCTCCCCTCTTTCTGTTTTCCTTCATTTTTTTTTTAATTAGGTGCTGCTAGCTTACCTCTTCTTTGCTGTGCTTCTTCTTCAGTGATTTCCCATTCCCTGTCTATATTGATATTGTATCACAAGCTATGTCTTATCCTTCCTTCATCTCTCTGCCTTCTGCTTTCTGTTGTGGTTCTTAGACACCACGCTTTTTCATTGGCCCACAACTTAAGAGTGTCAATCTCTATTCTATCTATTTTGTTTTATTCTTTTTTTAATTAATATTAGCTTTTTCCTTTTAGCCCTTTCTTTACTCTTTCTCTCCCTCCTCATCATTCTAGCCTTCTAAATCATTATATATATATTCCTCTATTTGGTTTCCCAGTCCATTGTAGGTACTCCACTTTTTTTTCCTATTACACTACACTGCCTACACAAGTTAAATATTCATTTCACTAAGCCCTATTTGGCCCCTTTTCTAACTTTTATCAACATTACTATTATCCTTCTTTCTTTCTCACATCTTTCGATTCCTCTGGCACTAAATTTTTGCCTTCAAGGTAACATAGAAAGAAGCAAGGAAACAAAATAAGAAGAAAAAGTGTCAAAGAGAAAATTTAACAGACACAGAGAACCACCAACTAAATAAAACTCTAGAGGAGAGAGAAGCTAATCAACTGAATAAACCCAGCAAGATAAAATGATGACTAGAGGGCAACAAAAAATTACAAACCACACTTAGAAACAGGACGACATGGACCAGTCCAATGAACAAACTAAAAACCAGGAATATATGCAGAACATTGAACAACTAATCAAAGATTCCCAAACAAATATCATGAACCAACTTAATGAAGTGAAGGAAGAGATTAAGGATATAAAGAAGACACTGGGAGAATATACTGAAGAAATTGTAAACATACACAAAAAGATAACAGATATGATGGTGATCAATGGCACAACCCAAGAAATCAAAAAGATGCTGGATTCACATAACAGCAGATTTGAACAGGCAGAAGAAAGAATTAGTGATGTGGAAGACAATACAGCTGAAATCAAACAGATAGTCGAACAGATAGACAAAAAATAATAGAAAAAATCCAGCAGGCATTCAGGGATTTAACTGACAACACAAAATGCTCAAACATACGCATTATGGGCATCCCAGAGGGAGAAGAGAAGGGAAAGGGAACAGAAGGAGTGTTGAAGGAAATAATGGCTGAAAATTTCCCAACTCTATTGAGAGAGATGGATGTGCAGATCCAGGAAGCAAAGCGCACCCCAAACAGTATAAATCCCAACAGGCCAACTCCAAGACATATACTTGTCAAAATGTCCAATGCTCAAGACAAAGAGAAAATACTCAAGGCAACTAGAGAAAAGAGAACCATCACATACAAGGGAAGCACAATAAGATTAAGTGCTGATTTCTCATCTGAAACCATGGAGGCAAGAAGACAGTGATATGACACACACAAAGTACTAAAAGAAAAACCTTCCAGCCACAAATTCTCTATCCAGCAAAACTGGCATTCAAAAATGATGGAGAATTCAAAATATTCACAGATAAACAGAAATTAAGAGAGTATGTCAGTAAGAAACTGGCACTTCAAGAAATACTAAAGGAAGTTCTACAAGTTGAAAGGAAAAATCAAGGGAGAGAGAGTTGGAGGAGAGTTTAAAAACATCTAAAAAGACATAAACAGAAACAAAACAACATATGATATACATTAATCCAAAGAAAATATGGCTGTAGTAAGAAATTCATTGTGAGTAATAACACTGAATGTTAAGGGATTAAATTCACCACTCAAGAGATGCAGATTGGCAGAATGGATAAAGAAACATGATCCATCTATATGCTGTCTACAAGAAACCCACCTTCAACCCACGGATTCAAGGAGGCTGAAAGTAAATGGCTGGAAAACAATTTTACAAGCTAACAATAGCCAAAGAAAGGCAGGATTAGCTATTCTAATATCAGACAAAATAGACTTTAAATGCAAAACTATTGTAAGAGACAAAGATGGACACTATATATTAGTAAAAGGGGTAATCATTCA
>JAQZBX010099156.1:0-11502 GCA_029593785.1 Cabassous unicinctus
ACGTTAAACCTGGGTTCACCTGCATCCATAAGTGGCCACTGGGTTCTGAGAGTCAGATTTAGTGGGAATTTAATAGGAAGCTATTTATGTAAGTCAAATGATAATCCAGTTGAACTCTGGAAAGATATATGCATATTAGTCAACAAAACAAATTAAAGGGATTGGGCTTGCCTTCTAGAATCTTCTATTCAACAAAAGACAAAAAGAAATCAGACCAAAGAAAGCAAAAATATCAGTAACAGAGGTATGAACACTAACTTAAAATAATAATCTGTAGTTCTATATTAGATTCACTTTTCAGTTTTGGTCTTTTACTCTGAAATACAAATGTTGTGGTTTGCAGAAAGGAAACAAGAATATACAATCAACTTATTAAGTCATCGATGGTTCTAGCAGATGAAATTCACATGAAAGCTCCTTTTTGAAAGTCTTAATATGACAAATTAAATTGCATAAATAGTTACGTGTTTGGTAGACCAGGCTAAAGCATGGTTCTAAAAATTTGCTGCATTTAAGAATCACCAGGAAAGCGTTTCAGAGTCCCAAAACCCAGGCCACACCTCAGACTAATTGCATCATAATTGCGAGGACTAGGACACAGGTATCAGTAATTTTCAAAGCTCCCTGACCTCACCAATCCCCATGTTGACTAGATACCAGTGGAACTGCTGAGTTTTAAGAGTCAGTTTGACCACGGATTAATTTTGGACTTGTAGTATATCATTGACCTAACACACACTTTAACTATCTTGAAAGTACTTACAAGAGAATTGTTTGCTAAGAGCCTGTTATAACACCGCCCAGGGAGTTTTAACAATCTCAGTGTCCGAGCTGCCTCCCAGACCAATTTCATCAGGGTTTCTGGGGATAGGCCCAAGCCAGGGTGTCTGAGTTTTCCAAATATAGCACAATGGGTTAACTTAGCCACAAGAATTTATTGACTCACGGTTTCAGAGGCTAGAAGGCTTGCTCCTGCCAGGGTCGTAACATTCTGGCTGGCCGGCAAGCCCTGGTTTCCATGGCTTTCCCATCACATGGTGCCGTCCTCCTTTCTCTTCTGGGTTCTGGGTTCCCACTAGCTTCCGTATTCTGGCTCCGCCCCATGGCTTTCTCTTTATAAGGCCTCAGCAATCAGCATAAAACCATTCTTCAGCTGGCCTCATCTTACCTAAAATAACATCCTCTAAAGGGCCTATTTACAATGGGTTCACACCCACAGAAAGGGGATGAAGAACATGTTTGTTTCTGGAGTACGTAATACAACCTACTACAAAGGGCATCGGTGCTTTTAAAAGCTCCCCAGGTGAGTACAAAGTGCAGTCAGAGTTGACTAGAAAGAGCAAGAAAAAAGCCCTGACATGGCATAATTAAAGTATAGCATTTATTTAGTATTGACTGTTCTCTGAAGCTACAAAGAGATGTTCCCAAGAGCTTGGGAATACGGAAAGAGACTGCCTTCAGCTTGAAAAGGCTACACAAGCAGGCTTCTCCAAGGTTCCAGCCCAGGGCATATTGGAATCACCTGGTGGGGGGGCGTCGGCTAGTTGAACCTTGTCAATGCCAAGCCCCAGATCCCAGCGCTTTTGATTGAATTGATATATGTAAAAGTTCTGCGCGTGATCCTAATGTGCAGCCATCATTGAGAACCACTGCCCCAGGCAAATCAGGAATGCATGTGTGCCAGAGCTGCATCACAGGCCATGCTACCAAGACATACAAAAAGTGAGTGTCTACCTAACATTACAATAAAGCATAAAGCCAAGTGAATAAATATGCAAGTTCAACGATGGGTACACAGCTCTGTCAAAGAAAGAAGTGTTGGCCAATGGACTTCAAATATTCTGATCCTAGTGGTAAAGAAACACCGCAAGTAGGGATATTTATTGATCTACAGTATTTTAGTGAGGTACTTTTCATTACATCATCTTTAGCTTTGTTTCATACTCAGCAAACTTTGAATTATACACTGAATTGACCACAGGTGAGGATGCGTTTGTGCAGAAGTTGAGTATTCCAGTGCTCTGATGTTTCTCACTGTACCTTAGTCAGATGGTACCCTGGTGCCTATCTCCATCTTGTATGCATCAAAAAAGAACTAGCCCTGAGCAAGGTCATAGCCAGCCCCAACCAGCTATCCTTAAGACAGTTTGTCACTTCCATCTACAAATTTCAACATTCATAACATCAATATTTTAAATATAAGGAATCATGTCCTTTCCACTATTTTTGAAAATATATATATTGAAGCTTAAGTTCTTATTTTACTTTTATTCATGTGCTCACACACACAAAATAAGGAATAATTGTCATTGGGAATGAAGCTGCAGGCAACTGGCAACATCTGGCCTTAATTTTTTTCCAGTAGGTTTTCCATGTTTTCAGGAAATTTTACAAACTCAAAACTTCTTGTTTTGTTGGGAAAGTTAATTTTCTTTCTACTGGTACACCGATTCTTCACCCAAGGCTGGTGTATTCAGTGTCAAAACAAAAGTTTCCCACCTGCGGATCTTATAATATTAGCTATGAACATAGCTTTCCTCTCAACAGCATAAACTCGTTGTTTTGAGGGCTCTTACCAGAGAGCTCAATCTTACACTCAGTGCTGTTCAGTTGCTAGTCTAAACAATGGCTATAAATGCAAAATATTTCTTCATATTCTGTAAAATTATATCTATAATCATCAATTTCTCTATTATAAAATTTTAAATCAATACTGTATTTTCAAATTCAGGGACAGAACCTTTTTCTCTCTTCTTGAACAGCAATTTCCTTTCATCTGTCATTGAAAACAATGTAAGTCCCTGTTTGCACTTTTCCAGCAATCTTCATTGCCTAGAAGCTCAAACCCAATCCCAGGAATACCTTCGTGTTAGTGTCTCAATGGTTTGAGGATCTAATGAGATATAAGGAAGTGAAGCAATTAGATATAAACTCTATGATGAAATTTGGTAATGAAAGGGAGAAGATAGATAATATAGTGATTGAAAGGAAGGAAATTGTCAAGAGAGGGTTTGTGGAGGTCGGGTATTTAGCTTATTATAGGATGAGCTACAGGAGAGCAGGCAAACATGAGAAAACAAAATTCCTAAGAAGTCAGGAGTCACTGGGATCCAGAGTATGGGCAAAGGGCTTGGTTTTAGTTATGAGAGATACACATTCCATTAAGACAGGTCAAAAGTTTTCATCAAACTAAGTGTGTTTACAAAAGCTGAAGAAGTTGTTTTCCATTTTCTCTTATGAAGTGTGGAGTAGTAGGCAGAATTGTATGTGAAGTGAGTGAGAAGATGTGAAGCAGTAAGTACAAGTAGAATGGAGAGATTCACAGATGCTGAAATAAATGGGAGACTGTGAGATGGTGAGTCAATGTTGACAGCCAGCTGAGGAGAGAAACCATACATTTTTAGGGGCACAAGCTAAGGGACTGAAATTTTCTGTAGGTATAGAAGCCCAGATTTAAACCTCTGACAATAGACAGAGAGGGTTGTCAACTTTTACTTATTTGGTTTGTTTCTTCACAATGGAACCCCAATGATGTGAGATGGATAAAGGAATTTGGCAAGAGTAGAGGAAGTGATAAGGAACCTGATCATAAAGGAACTGAGAAGAATAAAGTAGAGGATTCAAGGGTTCAAAGATCTCAATGAGGGCAAAGAAAAGGGGAGATGGGGAACAGATGCAGAGAACTGGAAGAGTTGTAGGGTATGGTGGAAAGATGAGATGTGAAATTTTTTTTAAGATTTCAGAGGAGAAACTATTGCAAGTGGTAACAAGATTCAGGGTATTTTCATGAGAGTAGGTGGCTGAGTGAGATTGAAGTGAAGTTCACTGGAGGAGAGCAAGTCAAGATAGTAAGAGATCCATTTGTTGTGTAGGTCTTCTTTGTTTTTACCTACTGTGATAGCAGGGTAGAAAATAATGTTGTGAGCCAGGCATCAAGTAGTCAATGAATGATGGCATTGGCATGGATAGGGTCCAAGAACCACAGCAAGCAGCAGCAGCTAGATGACTTGAGCACCAAAGAACAGGCACAAAAGTACAGCAGTGAAGATGAGAATCTCCACCAGAGAAGCCAACACTAACACCCAAACCTGAATGAGTAGGTAGGTAGAGAAGATTTATTAGCATCTATTGGAGAGGGCTGCAGGGAAAGCAATACCCTTGGAGGATATAGTTCGAACAACGTGGTGGAAGGAACATTTTGTGAAGACTGAAGACACAATGAAATGAGTATTCAGAGGGCCAAGAGGATAGATTTAGGCTGAATAGGAGTGATGAGGGTCATGGAAAAAGAGAACAGATGAAAGAGTGCAGCATTGTCCCGTTCTCCAAAGGAATCTGCCCAGCAGTCCTCTGAAGAAAGGGGAGTGACTCAAACACCTATGGTGAGAGTCAGTTGTGGCCTTGATTGACTATGGCAGTTCACTTTTGACAGACTTTTGATTTTTATTCTTATTATTAAAACCTTATTTTTCTATGCCTTTTATGGTAAGCCTTTTCAAAATCTTTTTGCAAGCATGGTATAAATTTTTCTTTAAAAAAAGAAACACTAACAAAATAAAACTTTACATAGCATAAAATTGGGCTTGTTTTATAATATGATTCAGTAATAAAAATAATAATAAGCATTTATTGAGTCGAGCATTGGGGAATGGCTTTACAAGTATCTCATTTACTTCTGACAACTGCAGTAGATAAGCATTTTTATTCCCATTTTACAGAAAAGGAAACTAAGACCTAAAGAATTTATCTAACTCATGGTAAGTAGTGCCAGTATTTGGTTCTGAACTGGAAAACCTAATTAAGGGTACTGTGGGAACCTTATAAGGACCACAGAGAACAGAAGCAGAAATAAGTTCAAAGTGGAGTAATGTGAGAACAAAGGAGGCGGCTACTGAAATAACGATAGCAAATTAGGTAAGTGCATAAAAATTTTGACTTACCCTCGGAACTTCCTTCAAGAATGAGAATCATGGCAACAATTAAACTAAGAAAAGTTAGGTTTATGTGCCTTCTTTCACAGAGCTCACAGTTTTGTTTTTTTTTAGATTTATTTTATTTCTCCCCACCCCCTTGTTGTTTGTCACTTGCTGTGTCTGTTCATCTTCCTTGTTTCTCTAGGAGGCACCAGGAGCCAAACCCAGAACCTCTGATGTGAGAGGAGGTGCCTAATCGCTTGATCCACCTCCCCTCCCTGCTTTGTTGTGTTTCTCCTTATGTTTTTCCTCCCCACGTCTCTTGTTGCATCATCTTGTTGTGTCAGCTTGCCACGCCTGCTAGTCACGCCAGGTTGCTGTCTTCCTTAGGAGGCACTGGGAACCTCTGCTTCTTGTTTTGTTGTGTCTCTCATTATGTTTTTTCTTCTTGTGTCTCTTGTTGCGCCAGACTGTCTTCTTTAGGAGGCACCAGGATCTGAACCAGCATCCTCCCATGTGGTAGGCGGGAGCCCAGTCACCCAAGCCACATCCGCTGCCCCACTCATAGCTCTTGAAGAAGAATCTGCTCTTTGAAGCCCACACTGTAGAGCTGTGTGTACTTTGGATGACTGTTTGGAGAGTGGTAGTGTGTCTCTTTCCTTAACAGTTAAAAATGTGAACCACATAGAATTTATATTATTTCATCTATGTTTAGGAAGGGAAATTTAGGTCTTCTAACCCAATACCAAATCCAGGTGAAAAAGTTTTGGTTCAACGGGCAAAGGAGCAACTGGCAGCTCTATTGCTGATTTATAGGGTCAACCTCTAAAGTCCTCTCAAACTGTGTTTTTTTGTTTATTTTCCAAAAGTATACGTATGTACTCCTCAGCTATTCAACGGTCAATAAAAATGTAGACTAAGACATTTATAAATAGACTAAGTGGTATAAAATAGAAACAATAGTTGCAGCAATATGCTCTCCTCTCATGTTCCCCTGCAGTAAAAAGGCATGCTCTCTATAGGATCTGAGAGTTGGAGTTTCCAAGAAATCATGAAAAGAATGGACTTCAAAGACAGAGATATCTGGGTTTGAGTCTCAGTTATGTAACCTTCTAGATCTTTGATCTTGAGCAATTTACCGAAATTTTCTTGAGTCTTAGCTTCTTCATCTGTAAAATGTGAGGCAATTTAAAGACGATCTTCAGAAATTGTCGAAGGATAAAATGAAGTTACAGAGGGTCTGGAACAGAGGAGGCATTCATAAATGTTAGATCATCTGGCAACTTTCCTACCTCCCTTCCCTTTCCTTTCCTCAATTTCCCAACTAGTTTTAAAATAAATATATTTGTTCTCAAATATATATTTTGTTTTTGGTAGTGCTTTTACCAACCTCCTTGTCAAACATATATACACACACTCATAATATATTGTCTACATTCTATTATTATTCTGTTATTATATATGGAATAAGTATACTCCAGAAACTCTTTGCAAATGTAGTTTCTGTCTTTAATTCATTTGGAATGGTTTGACATGGTTCATTCCTGTACATAATGATGTTAAATAACTATTGACATCTTGACAGCATGTATTTACTTTAACCCATCATTCTTTTTCTACTGGCAAATAATTAACAAAATGTCTTCCAAGGAGGAGACTACATTTTGATGTTTAAATGTCAAATAGGCAAGACTTGTCATCTAAGGAGCAAGGATGATGCATCCTACAATAAAACCGGTACAATATCAAGGCTCAAGCTGGACATTGTCAATTCTGAACCCCAAATCCTAGGATTTTCAGTTTCAGTAAATATTGTTCTTCATTCTGAGCAACCCACCACTCATTCTAAAAACCCACCACTCAGTTTTTATGTGAAGTCCAGACAGCTGAAACATGTCTGGAACATTCACTGGTATTTAGCACATGGGACAGAGCTCTCCCCACCAATCTGAAATTCATTCATTCAGATAGGCCAATATGCTCCCTGTTTCCCAATAAAGCTCATCATGTCCCTCCTGAAAGAGTAAAACCTTCCACTCTGCATACCCCAAATTTAAAAACATTAAAGGGGCTCATTTCTGAAGAAAGTCCTTTTAAAGTTGTGTTTTACTTTGGTTTTGCTTGTTTATTGTTGGCTTATAAACATCAAGAACATTGACAATGTAGGAAATACTAACCCTTCAACCCTGATCTATTCTTCCCTTCCACTGATCTCCATACCTCCATCCACAGGGTCAAGGGGGACTCCAGAATTCCCAGGATACTAGAAATTTCCCCACCTTTCCTCCTCCCTAACCTCCTAACCTCTCCACTATTCTTTCCTACAAGATCATTAACTCTAATCCTGCCATACTCTTTACTTCTACCTGTGTTGAAGATGGAGAAGCATTTGATTCCTCTAGGTTCTTGGCTATGATGCATAAAAGAATTTATGAACATGCCAGTTTAGTTAGGCTAGTAAAAATACTTTATTTGGGGAATGGGGGAAAGAACAGAGCTTGCTGAGAAATGGGAGAGAAAGACCGAAATGGTGCAGGCTCCTCTAAGCAGAGAGAGCAGGCTCTGTCTCGTGTGATTACCTTTTAAGCTGTTAATTATTCCTCACCCTTGCTAATGATAAGGGGATGGGCCCCAGAGGTTATCGGTTACCCCACCTATAGTGGGACCAATGGTGAGGACTGTTTGGAATATCTGGGGCCAAGGGGAGGTCCTGGAAAGAGAAACCGGGGCCTCAAGGTTAAACTCAAGGTCCCAGCAAGGTCTTGCAGCCACGTTGTCTGTTGGCCATGCGGTCTGGCGGCCATGTTGTCTATCAGGCATTTGTGGGTCATATTCTACTCCATCACTCTGTGCTAACCTGCCTCAGTGTCAGTCACCAATTTAAGTCTCCAGATTGATCCTCAATGCTCTGAACCTTCAACATCACTGTAGGACTCAGCATACATCTTTCCTGCTTCCATCCCCCACCCAAACCCAACTTCTGAACCCTTTCCACTATGCCCTCTAGAAATTGTTCTCAAACTCTTTAGTCACAGGAAACTTTTAAACTGTTAAAAATTATTAAGCACCCCCCAAAAGCTTTTGTGTACATAGGTTATGTTGACCAGTATTTGCTGTATTAGAAATTAAAAACGAAATTTTAAAATTTTTTATTAATTCATTTAAAAATAACGTTAACATAAATTTCACATTTTTATGGAAAATAACTAATTCTTAAAAAAATAGTGAAAAGAGTGGCATTATTTTATGTTTTTGCAAGTCTCTTTAATGTCCACCTTAATAGAAGACAGTTGGATTCTTGTAGCTGCTTCTGCATTCAATCTGTTGTAATGTGCTATTTTAGTAGAAGTATATGAAGAAAATGTGGCCTCACCCAGATATGTGGTTAGAAAAGGGAGGAGTATTTTAAGAATCTTTTCAGATAATGGTGGATAGTCTTCTTTCACACTATATCAAAACTCAACAAATGATAGTTTCTTAAAAATTAGTTGCACAGTTTCTCACAGAAACTGTGAGAAATCATATTAATAAATTTGTTGCATTAAAATCCATTGGCCTACCTTGCACTTTGAATGGATCTTTTACCCATGCATGATTTTGTAACATCATACATCACTCATTTAATATTGCTTCACTGAGTTATGCAGATGTTCCAAATGTTGACACATTATACAATATCAAAAATCACATCTATTAATATCACTGCTAATCTCATGTGGAATGAGTTGCTATATGGTACATCGTGGGAACACAGATTCAGGCACAATAAAAACTTTGAGTAAATGACCACTTTACTATTTATACTGCACAAAGGGTCCAAAAGAGCAAGGGAAGAGATCCCACAGTGGCCAAACAGGAAGACCAAACTGCCCTGGGCAAGGTGGCTGGATGGCAGCTCCACCCCACTTCACATCAGAGAAGAGGAACAAATCTGTGCTGCTCCAAGGTGAAGTATTTATACAACCCCAAGGGAATGGGGACCTGCCACTGAGAGTGCCTGCCCTTGGAAGCAGTTAGGGTTGTTTGTTTCTGGTTTCCCAGTTAAGGTATGGTTAAGCCTTTTCATTAGACCTAACATCTCCCCTGGGCAGGGAAATGGAAACTTACTGAAACATCTGCACACAATAGAAAAGGAGGGGATGTAGGGGAAGGCTGGGAGATGGCTGCTAGGTGTGCCCCTGACTTCCCCAGGATCTCATCAAAAAATTCTTTACATATTGGGAAATTGCCAATCACTTTCATAGATAAAAGTTTTCCAAAATTCAAAATTTTTCTCACTTCATTCATTCTTTAGAAGAATGAAGAAACCTTTCCCAAAAGCCTTCCAGCAGACCTCATCTCACAATTCATGCCAGATTGCATCCTATATCTACACCTAAACCAAAAACTGGCATGAAAAGTGGAATCTCCAAGATTGGCTAAACTTAATCAAGATTTACCCTAGAGCTTTAGATGGGATCAGGCTCCCTAAGGGGTGAATACCTGAATGAAATCAAGCTTCATTCTACAAAAGAAGAAAGTGGGAAGGGGTGATGGGTAGATGCTGTCAGTTTCTGGCCCACATCCCCTATGCTCTCAGCTTCCACACATTAAGGGTTGCTGACTGCAAACCCCTATGACTCCTGACTTGAGAGATTTTTACTGGTCATGGAGCTCTAGGCTGTGCACAGGGCAAGGCAGAAGTGACAGAGAATTAGTGTCCCTGAAGCAGCTCTTGAACAATGGTAGATGGGAAGTTGAAAATTATCCAGTTTCCTTGGTCTTCATTTGAGATAACTCCGAGGTGGGTTCTACGACATTTCCCAGAGTCCTCCAGTGGGACAAGCCACAGGGGTAACTGCTTAATAATGTACCCTTTATTGGCTGCCTTCCCTCTCCTGTCTCACTTCCTCACTTCCCTCACCAGAAACATCTAAAAAATAGTTGTTTATTCCCAATAAACTATTTTCCTTAGCATCCTTTCTCAGGGTCTGCTGCTGAGGGAACCCAAACCAAAAAACAGGCCTAAAAAATCCACTACAATCAGAAGCTCAGAAGATCTTTCTCAATCTTTTGTTCTCAGAGGGCCTTTATTAGTACCCCTTTCCTATAATATTTCCTGTTCTTTGCCAGAAAATATTATAGAAAAAAGTGAATATAGAGAAAAGAACTTATTCTTATTTAAACATGCATACAAAATATTTGTATTAAGTACTTAAATTAATCATGCTGCCTTCCATATCCAGGGCCCTGTCTCAGGAACCCCACCCAGATAGCCTTTGCTCAAGGGGAAGCCATATGTGTAAACATTTTGATCCAAGGGTAGCCAATCCTTCAGCTGGCAGTGCCCACATAGTATTAAAATATAAGCAAAGACAATCCAATTTCCTCTCTTGGAAAATTAAATTAGCTAATACCACGAGATTGAGGCATTTTGCTGCATGAGAATGAGCTGGAATTATAGTTTGTCAGGGCCATAAGGTAGTAAACAAATTATTATGAACCAGAAACTGTGAGAAACCAAAATTATCATGCACTGAGAAACGATATGTGGAGGAGAGGAAAACAATAAGCAGATATTATCAGTTCCAAAGGAAGCAGGCAGACTAGAACATCCAAGTCTTATTAATAAGCTAGCCGTGAAATGGAGACTCATGAAGCTGAGGCTTCAAGAGCTGCTTCTGTTCCTAATGAAGCAGGCTAGTAAAATAGGGAAGCAATAGATGGATCTGGAACCTGGCAAGAAGTCCACAAGGACATCGATACACCCAAGATGGCTGCTAGAAGACTCTCGGGAGATTCTGTCATTAGCAAAGAGGTGGAATAACGAATGGTTTAAAAAGCAAGTGCAAAGGCTGAATCTTGCAAATCTCCAACCCCCACCCCCAGCTTTGGACCCTTGTTCTGGCCTTCTTTGCCCCCCGCATGGATCAAGTAAAACCTGGGCATTTATAATCTATAATGGGCAACTGTAGTCTATAGACCAGCCCTCTTTATCACTCTTCAGCCCCTTCCTCTCTACCTGGGACCCATGATCTGTTATTTTCTCCCATTTCTCCTCCCTCCCCAACCTTAATAAATTACTGGCCTAATCAACGTGGCATGCTCTTGAAATTCATTTCCTGCAGTTTTAGCCAAGGACCTAGACAAAATCCGGTTACACTACCTCTCCCTTTCCAACATTAATCTCCATGAGCCATGTTATAGCTCCTGAACTTGAATTTTCATGAGATTCTATCTCCTTGTTGGCCATGTCCATTTCAGGTAATACCAGTTTCCTTACATGAGGCAGCTTGAGTAAGCTTCTCACAAACAAAATTCTAACCAGAACACTTTTAAAGAACTTAATCACAGAAAAGACTGGGTTTTTCCAATATATAACAAAACTTTTAAAATGTGGTCCAACTTGTATTTCTCTGTATTAGATAATATAATGAAAATAAAGGGACTTGGTACAGTGATAAGAGTTTAGAGAAAGCCTCTTGTTCTGTGACACACCCAGATAATAATGGCATGTACCAGAGGAATAGAATGTTACTCCTCAGTTATGTCAAAGAAAAATAACCTGTTATTCGACTCTTACCCCCTCACCCAACTTGAGGGTATAAAG
>JAQZBX010099157.1:0-11502 GCA_029593785.1 Cabassous unicinctus
CCCACTCACTACCTGTCATGGTGTAGAGCAAAACTGTGCTCTCATAGTGGTCATTGGTCCTGTTCTGGAAGGAATATAGTAAACCCTATGCACATAATAGAGTACCTCTAAATTGTTGTCAATCTGTTGGTTGCAGCATGAAATACTAAACTAGGAAACTCTGCTTGGCTTACCCAACCAGAACTTGTCCTGCAAAACAAGGAGGGGGAGAAAGGAGAAAGTCTATTTCATGTGGGGTTGAAGGGCCATTTTAATTCCTGTAAATGGGGAAATTAAAAACCCACATGTAAGCATAAGACTAGGACAAGCTGCAAGATTAGAAAAGATGGCAAGGACCCTGCACTTAGTATTTGTGTGAGGTTGCTCTTGATAGGAAGGTTAAACTCTGAGGACAACACCAGCCAAAATGGAGTCAGTTTGCAGAGTGTGAAAGGTGTTTTCTTCATTGGTTTGCTTATTTATGCTAGCTTCTGGCACTCAAGAAATCTCTGTCATACCACTAGCTGGACTAAAACTTAAGGAAAGGATAGGCCAAAGTTATATCCCAGAGAAAATACTTAACTGTTAAAATGTACAGTGTGCAGAAGATTATAAGAAAAACAAAAAGAAATACCAAATGATGGCCCACCCAAAAAAACAAGATAAAAATCCAGAAAACACCAATGAAGAAGACCAGACTTTGACCATCGTGGATAAAGATTTAAAACTTCTCAAATTTAAAGAAAGACATGGATATGCACATTAAATAACCCAAGGAAGCTCTAACAGGATAAATTGAAAGAGAACAACACACACATACAGTTGTAAAACTATCAAATGCCAAAGGAAAAGAGAGGGTTCTGAAACCTGTAAGAGAAAAACAATGAGTTATGCACAAGAGAGTCCCAATAAGATTAAGTGCTGATATCTCATTGTAAGCCATGTAAACAAGAAGGGAATTGGATGAAATCTTTAACGTGTGGAAAGGAAAAAATTGCCAACCAAAAATTTTATATCTAGTGAGATTGTCTTTCAAAAATGAGGGAGAGTTCGGACATTCCAAGATAAACAATAGCTGGAGGTTTTCATCACCACTAGACGTAACCCCAGAAACAACATTAAAAAGAGTTCTTCAGACTGAAAGGAAAGGACACTACACAGTGGATTGAAACAGCATAAAGAAATGAAGAATCCTAGCAAATGTAACACTATGGGTAATTACAAATATCAGAACTATTATATTTTACATTATGTAATTCAACTTTTTGCTTACAAGTTCTGAAATCCAAAAGCATAAAAACTAATAATAAATCTATGGTTTTGCAGGTAAAATGTATAAAGATGTAATTTGTAACAAGTACAATAAGAACAAAACATACCAAAACTTATGTGGTGCAGCAAAGGCCAAGCTGAGAGGAAACTTAATAGCTATAAATTCTGACATTAAAAATAAGAAAAATCTCAAATCAGAGACCTAACTTGAAACCGGGGGATATGCAAAAAGAACAGACTGGAAACAAAGAAAGCAGGAGAAAGGAAATATTAAAGAGTTGAGGGGAGATAAGTGAAATAGAGAATAAAAAGTAAACAATAGAGAGTAGTAGTGGAACCAAAAGTTTGTTCTTCGAAAAGATCAATAAAATCAACAGATTTTTAGCTAAACTGACAATAGAAAGAAGAAAGTGGTTTTGAATAATTAAAATCATAAATGAAAGAGGGGAACATTACTACCAACCTCACAAATAAAAAGGATTACAAGAGGATACTATGAAAAACTACACCACCAAATTGGATGACCTAAATGAAATGGACAAGTTCCTACAAAGATATAAACTACTTACCTTGCCTTGAGAAGAAATAGATCGTATAAACAAATGAATAACAAGTAAATTGATAGAATCAGCAATCAAAAATGTCCAACAATGAAAGTTCCAGGACCAGATAGCTTCACTGGTGAATTTTATCAAGCATTCCAAGAATTAACACCAATCCTGCTCAACTCTTTCAAAAAGTGTAAGAGTAGAGAACACTCCATAACACATTGAGTCAAATATCACCCTAATACAAAAGCGAGATAAAGATACCACAAGCAAAGAAGATTTCACAATATCTTTTATGACTATAGATGCAAAAATCATCAACAAAATACTAGCAAAATGAATCCAACAGCAAAGTGAAAGTTTTATACACCATGACCAAGTGGAATTGATCCCTGGTATGCAAAGGTGGTTCAACATAAGAAAACTGATTAATGTGAAACACCACATTAATAGAAAGAAGAGAAAAAAGGACATGATCATCTCAATTGATGCACTAAAGACATTTGACAAAATCTAGAACCCCTTCTTGATTAAAAAAACACTTAGAAAACTAGGAGAATGAAACTTCCTCAACATCATAAAGGGCATATCTCAAAAAAACAAAAGCAAACAAACAAAAAAAACACATCTAACATCATACTTAGTGGTGAAAAACTGAAAGCTTTCCCTCTAAGGCCAGGGACAACACAAGGATGCCCACCACCAACACTGTTATGTATCATTGTCTGGGAAGTTACATATAAAACAATTAAGCAAGAAATAAAAAAGACATGCAAATTGGAAAGGAAGAAGTAAAATTTGCCTTATTTATAGATGACATGATCATATTTATAAAAAATTCTGAAAAACTACAATAAAGTTACTAGAGCTAATAAATGAATTCAGCAATGTGGCAGAGTACAAGATCAACAGGCAAAAATCAGTTTCTATACACTATAATGTTTCCATACACTAGAAAGGAACACTCTGAAAAGGAAATCAAGAAAAATATTCCATTTAAAATAGCAAAAGAATCTAATTTCTAGGAATCAATTTAACCAAGGATGTAAAGGATTTACACATGGAAAATGGCAAACATTGCTAAAATAAATCAAAGAAGACCTACATAAATGGAAGGACATTCCAAGTTCATGAATTTGAAGACTAAAAATTGTTAAGATGTCAATTCTACCCATAGCGATTTATAAATTCAATGCAACCCCAATCAAAATTCCAAAAGCTTTCTTTGCAGAAATGGAGAAGCCAATTATCAAATTTTTAAGAAAGGGTAAGGGGCCTTGATTAGCCAAAACTATATTGAAAAATAAGAATGAAATTTGAGAACCCACATCTTCCAATTTTAAAGCTTAATACAAAGTTACATCAATTAAAACAGTATGGTTAATAATAGGTTGGTGTATGTGAAAAGTACACCTAATGCAAACTATGGAGTATAGTTAAAAGTAAAATTTTAATATTCTTCCATAAATTGCAACAAAGTTACCACTCCAATGTTGAGTGTCAATAATAGTTGTGTATAAAGGGTATGTGGTTCTTCTTTTTGGAGTAATGAATATGTTCCAAAATTTATTGTGATGATGGATCCACAACTCTGTCATTATACTGAAAGCCCTTGATTGTACGTTTTGGATGGATTGTATGGTGTGTGAATGTATCTCAATAAAACTGCTTAAAAACAGTATGGAAGCAGCACAAGGACAAACGTGTAGACCAATGGCGTCAAGTTGAAAATTCAGAAATAAACCTTCACATTCACTGTCAACTGTTTTTTGACTAGGGTGTCAAGTTCACTCAATTGGGAAAGGATAGTCTCTTCAAAAAATGGTGCTGAGAAAATTGAATATCCATATGCAAAAGAATTAAGGTGTACTCCTACTCACTTCATATACAAAAATTAACACAAAATAGATCAAAGAAGTTTTCTTAATTAGTGATAGTGATGGTAGCACAACATTGTGAATGAAAGTAATAACACTGAATTATATATTTTAATATGGTTAAAAGGGGAAATTTTAGACTCTATATATGTTACTAGAATAAATTTTCTTTAAAAAACACATAGGACTATACAACACAAATAGTGAACCTTGGTGTAAACTAAGGACTATAATTAATATTACAATTATAATAACATCCTTTCTTCAATTGTAACAAAGGTATCACACTGGTGAACAGTGTTAATAATAGGGAAAACTGTGCATGTGTGTGTTCGTGGGGGAGGTATATGGGAATTATGTATTTTCTACATGATTTTTCTTTAAAAATTTACATATTTAATAAAAATATGTTTTAAACATAGCCTTTAATATAATCATCACAGGAAAAAATAAACTCCTTTCACTTTTAAAATGGTTTAGTATGTTTTTGTTTAGATTTACAATTGTTTCAGTCCTTAGGATTCCTGAATGTCTTAGCATGACCCTAAACAGACAATTATTTAGATGATGTCTTCCCTGACTGTGTTTTGGCCTCATCAACTCCTTTCTCAGATGGCTTACTCCAATCTAAGGAGAAGATGTAGACATCTTACGGTCCTCTTTCCACCTCCAGTCCTAGATTGGCCTTGTCAATTTACTCAGCCTATTATTTGGACCCTGTACTTACTGCAAATAAATACTCTTTGTGGGGGAAGGGATTTAAGAAAATATTTTGTCTTTCCTCATGACTCGTAGAAAGTCAATGAAAAAGTGTATCAAATAACAATTATGGTCTCTTCCAACACTGGGAAGTTATGAAATGGTGTTAGGGACTTTGACTAGTTTGGTCATCTTATTGAGCAAGAGGTAGTACAAAACACTTCACAGATGTTACTTATGTCCAACAGTTCTAACTATCAGGAAGTTCTTCTTTAAGTCTAACCTAATTTGTTTTTGCTGCATTGTAAGCCCATTTCCTGTTTTAATTAAAGGAGTCCATTTATCCTTTTATGGAAAAGAGACAGGGTTTTATATACAAACGGGTGTTGCTCCGCCAAAGAACCCCTGAATGACCAAGGCCAATATCCTTCCTTTCTCTGAGCTTCGGTTTCCTCACCTGTAAGACAAAGAAAACTATTGGTTGTGATCATTCAATGATAAAAACATCTATGTAAGAGACAGGCACCAATTTCTAGCTTATAATAAGTGCACTTGACACACTGTTTTCTAATTCAGTACCCTATGGTTACAGAACCAGTTTCACAACCCAGATTTTCTCATTACTTATCTAGAGTTAGGAACACTAATCATGATCACACTGCTGGGAATATCTGACCTGCAAAGGAATAAGAAATAAAGGTTAAAGGGGTGAATGAGGTTAACCAGCCTTGAAATCTGAGCAGAAGTGTCTGGACTTAATTCATAAGTCAAGAAATCATTGCAAATTCAGAGACAGTAGATTACAGGTTACCAGGTTCCAAGGGGTAAAGGTAAGGTTATGTTAGTGCTTAATGGATGCAGGTTTCTCTTTTAAGTTATGAAAAACTAGGCTCATGAATGTTGGTAATGGTAGCAAAACATTGTGAATGTTATTAATACCACTGAAATGTACAAGTTAAAGTGGTTAAAATGGGAAAATTTGAGGTCTCTATATGCTACTATAAAACTTTAAAAAAAAGAAATCGTGGGAAGCCTCTAGAGTTGTTGAGTGTCAAGATAAAAATAATGGAGCAGAACATGCTTGAAAATCTCACCTAAGAGTGTCCAAAAATGTGCTAAGGACCCCATAAAAAAAATTTGAGGTCCCTCCGGACAAGGTGGAGCTAAAAGCCTTTGCAAGGGAGACAACATTCCAGACAAGTGGATCCAGTAATCTTAACCAGCTTCCCTCTATTCTCATTCGTTATGCTTTCTCTAAGGGTGCCCCTCTCCATTCTACTACCTCACTTCACTACTGTGGGGCTAATTGCCTCTACTGAACTTTTATCTGGCATCTCTAGATTGAGGAAAGCCCATATGCTCTCTGATGTGTCCCTCTGATTGCTATTGAACAAGTTTTGGCAGTTCCCATCTGCAAGACTGGAATGTTCTTGGCCAAAGAGAGTTGGAAGAGCCAGGACTGTTCTTGTAATTCTAGGACTCTTTGACCATCAAAGCTGGGAGTGCCCTTAATCGAACAGCTATTTCAACACCTTCATGCTACAGATGGAGAACTGAGACCCTGTTGAGTGTGTTGATGTGGGTGACTTGGGGGAAAATCTCATCCAAAGTCACACAGAGCCAATATCAGAATCCAAGTTTCCTAACTCCCAATCCCATATTGTTTCCATTACACCAAGCTCAAGCTCTGACATTTCTCCCCAACCTATCCCTATCACTCCTGCCCATAGTTCCCCTCTAGCAGTTCCTTTTCAGGGAAACATTTTAGCTGACACCACTGCTCCCTCCAACCTGACTCAAAACACCATGAACTGGTCCCTCCTTTTGACTTTCTTCCATGGTAGAGGTCCAGCCTTAAGTGGGACTGAAGAACAGACTAACATGCCTTCAACCTGGTCCTTGTATGGCATCTGCCAAGATCAGCAGTGCCAAAACCCATCATGGTTCCAGACAATGATGTGGAAAACAGGAAACTGCCAATCTGAAGTTCCCTAGTAACAGGCTCAACTGAAATATTTCCATCGACCCTGGGACAGGAAACTGACTGTTTTCAGGGAGGGTTAAGAACAATTGTGAAGGTAAAAACCTCCCTTGTTCTCCAAAATATGGCCAGCATCTCAAAAACCCAACTAAAGATGTTGGGTGACATGGAGTATGGATTGAGACTTCAAAGTTGGCTGTTGTGGTTCCATATAAATGTTCTCATCTATGGGAAAAAAAGCCAGGAGCATAGTGAGTCTTAAAGGAGTGAAAAAAGCCTCCAAGGAAGGCTTCCATGCACCCTATCTCCTATTGTCACAGAAGCTCAACTGGATCTTTGGAAGACCTGTGCCAGGGACAACCCATCAATTCACTTCATTATAGGGTGTGCACCTAAACTTTCCCCCTGTCCAGTGTTTCAGGAAGTGTAAAACTGGGCAATATAGTGTAGCATAGGCTCACTTCAAAATCCAGAGGCAGTGACTATAACCATCTCCATGCAGAGATACATAAGGATTGACATTATAATTCAGCAGATCCAATTTGAGAAGTGCATCACACAGTAATAACAAGAGAGGAAAGGTCAGGATACCTTAAAGTTGTAGAGTGGGTGGGGAGAGACAGACTCAATAAGATGCAAGTCTACTGAAAGTGGTCCAACGTTGGCCCAGAGTGGCTGTGAGCTATAGGCGGTGTTTTTCCTGCTACCCCCAGAGGAAACACCCCAGGCAAGGTCCAGAAAGCAATACACTGGCAGCAGAGTGGCCTTCCAGAAATCCCTGGTTTGGACAGCATGTGAAATTTGTTCATTTGGTTTGAAGATCATAACAGGCTAGCTGTTTTCCCCATAGGAAGAGATTGAGGATGAGCCCAGGATTCCAGTCACTGAAGGACTGGGAGAACTTGGGGCAAGCTCTACCTCTCCATCTGCCTCAGTGTCCCCAACTGTACAATGGGAAGAGGTGGATACATATAATGACATTTCTAACCTTGAGATGTCATGTACAACAAACCTAGCATTATCTTTGACCAACAGAAAAGGATTTGTGGAATGGCAGGAATTGAGCTACTCTGGCACCCAGTTAGATAATTTCTGTCTGTGGTAGAAGCTGCTCTTACCTTCTGTTCTCTGGAGCTCTCTCTTCAGAGACTGGTTGAAAATTCCTTAAGCCACGGTCATATCCATGCATGGGTCAGCAAAGCAGTCTTCTTCTCTGATATTATTTCCAGTTTTCTTTCCTTAATGTGGCTTGGAGGCAGAATTTCAATAACTTTTTTAACCAGATGCAAAAATTAGTTGAGTTCTCTTTGTCCACATTCACCATTCTCCATCATCTTGATCTCCATGAATTAAAGTACAAGTATTTTCTGTCTTCTGCAAACAATTCTCAGCTTAAGGCATGACAATCCAAAGTCTTAACTACATGCTACTAGGGAGACTATATCAGAGGAAAGGAGAATGCTTTTACCTCTCCTCTTTTTCCCCAGGGTATAGAAAAAATAAAAATAATGCAAAATCAGCTGACACCTGAAGAAAAGAAGAAAGGATTTTTTCTGCACAAGCATAACCTGGGAAAGTGGGTAGAAATGGCTTGAGAATTCAGAAAACAGCAGTCAGCAGGGCTCAGTTAGAGTTATCAGAGGCATATATCTTCCAGACAACCCGGCATGAACTTAGACTCCATCAGTAGATGTGTGAAGTCCAGAACAAGAGAGGCAGTCTTCCTTTTTCCTCCAATTGGTCTGTACTACACTTAGTAATGTGCAAGCAGTTCCAGTATCCATATGTTTAATATCTATTTTCTTATATTTTATCAAAAAGAATGTATGTTCAAAGTAAATAATTTGAAATATACATGAAAGAATAAAGAATATAAACATAACATTTGATTCCTGAGACACCACTGTACAGTGCTAGTATCTTTTCTTTTTTTAAATTACAGGTGTTGTAGGTTTGCAGAAAAATCAGACATAAATACAGAGTTATGTATACCACTCTATTATTAACAATTTGAATTAGTATTTATGTATTTATTAAAATACATGAAAGAATGTTTTGATAATTGCACTATTAAGTATAGTCCATTGTTAACAAGAGGGTTCACTGTTTTGTATGGCCCTATGTTTGTTTTTTTAAATTTTATTCCACTAACATATACACAACCTCAAATTTCACCCTTTAACCAAATTCAAATATATAATCCAGTGCTGTTAATTATGTTCACAATATTATGCTACCATCACCACCATCCATTCCGAAACTTTATGGTCAACCCAAATAGAAACTATGTACATTTTAAGCCTTAACTTCCCATTCCCTATCCTCACTCCATCCACTGGTTACCAATATTCTAGATTCTGACCATATGAGTCTGCTTACCCTAATTGTTTCAAATCACTAGATCATACAGTATTTGTACTTTTGTGTCTGGCTTATTTCACTCAACATGATTTCTTCAAGGTTCATCCATGTTGTCACATGTATCAGGATTTCATTCCATTTTACTGCCAAGTAACATTCCATTGTGTGTGTGTGTATATATATATATACATATATACATATATATATATATATATGTATATATGTATATACAACATTTTTTTTAATCCAATCATTTTTTGAAGGACACTTGGGTTGTTCCCATCTTGTGGCAATTGTGAAGAATGTCACTATGAACATCAGTGTGCAGATATCTGTTTGAGTTCTGGCTTTTTATTTTTTATTTTTTGAGGCACCAGGGGCTGGGGATTGAAACAGGGACCTCATATGTGGGAAGCTGGCGCTCGACCACTAAGCCACATCAGCTTCCCTGAAGTTGGTTTTTCATTTGATTTTTGCTTGTTTATTTTTTTTTTTTGTTTTTTAAGGAGGCACTGGGAACAGAACCCAGTACCTCCCATGTGGGAAGTGGGTGCTCAACTGCTTGAGACACATTTGCTCCTCAGCTTTCAATTAAATTGGGTTTATACCTAGTAGTGGGATTGCCAGGTAATATAGGAGTTCTATACTTAGCTTTCTGAGAAACTGCCAAACTGTCTTCCACAGTGGCTGTACCATTTGACATTAACCCCAACAATGAATGACTTTTCCTATTTCTCTGCATCCTTCACAATACTTGTTATTTTCCATTTTGTTAATAGCAGCCATTTCTAATGGGTGTGAAATGGTTATCTTGTGGTTTTAATTAGCACTTCTCTGATATCTAATGATGCTGAACATATTTCAAGTGCTTTCTGGTTATTTGAGTATCTTCTTTGTAGAGATATACAGAAGATTTTTTTCAAATCTTTTGCCCAATTTTAATTGGGTTGTTTGTTTTTTCGTTGTTAAGTTGAATGATTTGTTTATATATAGTGATCTTAACTTTTTATCAGATATGTGTTTTCCAAATATTTTCTACTATTGTGTAGGTTGTCTTTATACTTTCACGACAAAGTCCTATGTGAATCAAAAGTATTTAATATTGATGAAGTCCCATTTATCTGTGTTTTTTTTGTTACTTGTGCTTTGGGTGTAATATCTAAGAAACCATTGTTTAACATAAGGTCCTGAAGATGCTTCCCTAAATTTTATTCTAGGAGATTGATAGTTCTAGCTCTCATATTTAGCCTTTAATCCATTTTGACTTGATTTTTATATATAATGTCAGGTAGGAGTCTTCCTTATTCTTTTTGAAAATGTAGATCCAGTTTTCCCAGCACCATTTGTTGAAGAGGCTATTCTTTCCAATTGAGTGATATTTGCCACCTTGCCAAAACTTAGTTGACCATAAATGTAAGGGTTGATTTAGGAGCTTCCAATTCTATTCCATTGGTCTATATTACTATCTTTGTGCTAGTACCATGCTCTTTTGATTACTGTGGCTTTGTAATAAGTTTTAATATTGGGAGGTGTGAGTCTTCAAACTTGATTATTCTTTTTCAAGATGGCTTTAGCTATTGTGGGCCCCTTACCCTTCCATATAAACTTGATGATTGGCTTTTCCTTTTCTGCAAATAAGGTTGTTGGAATTTTTATTGGTATTGCATTAAATCTATAAATTGCTTTGTGTAGGATTGACATCTTAATGACATTTAATCTTTCAATAAATGAACACAGAAAGTCCTTCCATTAATTTCGGCCTTCTTGAATTTATTTTAGCAATGTTTTATAGTTTTCTGTGGACAATTCCTTTACATCTTTGGTTAGATTTATTACCAGATATTTTATTCTTTTAGTTGCTATTGAGAATGCAATTTTTTCCTTGATTTCTTCTTCCAACTGTTCTTTACTAGGTATAGAAGCACTGCTGATTTGGGGTTGTTGGTTTTGTTCCCACTAATTGGCTGAATTAATTTATTAGCTTTAGGAACTTTGCTGTCAAGTTATTTCAGGAATTTATGTATATAGGTTCATATCATCTGCAAATAGGGAAAGTTTTACTTCTTCCTTACAATTTGGAAGCTGTTTATTTCTTTTTTTTTTTTTTCTGTAATTGCTCTGGGTAGAACATCAAGTACAATGTTTAATAACAGTGGTGACAGTGGGCATTCATGTCTTGTTCCTGATCATAGAGGGAAAACTTTCAGCCTTTCATCATTAAGTAGGAGGTTAGCTGTGGGCTTTTCCATATATGCCCTTTATAATTTTGAGGAAATTTCCTTCTATTTATAGTGTTTCAAGAGTTTTTATCAATAAAAAATGATGCATTTTGTCAAATGCCTTTTCTGGATCAATTGAGATGATCATGTGTTTTTTTTCCCTTCATTCTGTCAATGTGGTATGTTACATTAATTGACCAATCTTGCATCACAGGGATAAATCCACTTTAACCGTGGTGTATAATTCTTTTAATATGTTCTTATATTCAGTTTGCAAGTATTTTTGAGGATTTTTGCATGCATATTCATAAGAGATATTGGTATTTAGTTTTATTTCTTGTGGTGTCTTTATTCAGTTTTTGTTTGAGGGTGAAGTTAGCTTTGTGGAATAAGTTAGAAAGTGGTCCCTCCTCTTCAATTTTTTGGATGTATTTGAGCAGAATTCAAGTTAAGTCTTCTTGGAATGTTTGGTAAAATACCTCTATGAATCCATCTGTATTTGATTCTTTTAATTGCTATTGTCACTGGATTGTTTTTCTTGATTTCTTCATCAGATTATTCACTAC
>JAQZBX010099158.1:0-11502 GCA_029593785.1 Cabassous unicinctus
AATTATATACTCAAATGGATATGTTTCACAGAAAATATAAATTTTAAAAAGGAATGAAATTTGTTAGATTAATATAGGCAATGTTAAGAAAATGATAGTACAGCACAAACACTTTTAACGGAAAATAATTCATCTGATATAATGGAAAAAAACTAAACAAAATTCTAATTATTATATTATAGGTAGAACATTCAGACATAATAATCTCCCAAGTCTTGAAATAAATTTTTTTTTACCATGCAAATTCCATTAAGGTATTCTTCTTTCCAGTACAAAATTCCTCTTTGGGAATTGCTTGTGTCCCATTGACACAAATTCCCACACATAACAAGATCACTAGTAAACCATCCTATTTCCAATGAGAGATACTCAGAGCTATGGAATGTAAAGAAAGAGGACTAAATAAGGTTTGAATGATAAACTATCCTCATTTCAATGGAGGGTCCACATTATCAAAAGTCACCAGACACCAGATACATCCATTTTTGTGCTGCAGAGTAATTATTAGGACCTCGGGTGCATGGAATATTGGGTCCTTGTAAAAAGCAGCAGCTGGAGAGAAGGCACTACTAAAAATAGAAAAGAAAGTTAAGAATGGAATCCTAGGAAAAGAAACTGCACCCTAATTCTCAAAATTAGAATTAAATGAAAAAAAAATTCTCTAGCCAAAACACGACAATGTGGAAAAATTGAAACAGAAGAGTCTTTAAAACAGAAACACCACATACACACAACTTTGCAGACATGATGAAGGCAGGGCTTGGAAAATAGTTTTGAACCTATGATATGGTCTGTGACTAGTGTAGAATAATGTCAGGATATTTTGTCATGATGTAAGAAATATTCCATCATGGTGTCATGAGGTCCTCGAAGAAAGTTTCATGAGTATGATGATCAAATGCATAAATGTTTCATTAGTTTACATATTCTGTTAAAAAATGTGTATTTACAGAAACAAGAAAGGGGCAATTTGGAGGTGAAAACTAGATATAACTCAGATTAGGATGATACTCTCTCATATCGAAATTTAATGTGTTTAAAAAAGAAAAAAAAATTAAAGTACTGGGTAAAATACAATTTTAAAAGTATGGTTAAATATCTATTATCATCTATTAATAAGCCTTTACTTAGTGAGAAAGAATTTTTCCATTCACTGGGTTAACGCTAATTGGAAATGAAACTTTTTAGCCCTTTTAAATAGTAAATTATTTAAAAGTAAGAGGCTTCAGCGATATCAGTTTGTGTGGAATGCCTATTTCAAATAAATTTTGGAACTGATTTTCTTCCTAAATGTTGATGAAATAATGTTAAACTAATCTAACTTGGAGAAAAATAATCAGAGGGTACCAAATTCTTCTCAGTGATTACTCCATTTTTTAATAATCACAAAATTAAATCAGAGGAAGACATTTTACACGACTTCATGATTGTTAATGAATGGTTAGTATGCTCCTTGTTTTGTTTCAAGAAATGCTTTCCAGTTTTTCTGGATGTCTTTGAGTCTTTCATCAGTGCTGTGGGATAATGATGTAGGTATCCATATATAAATAAGTGTTCTTATGCCATATAGTAAATTATTCGAAAGAAGTGGAAATAAAATCAAACTTATACTTACAAAGAATGCAGAATGCACACATACACAAATAAAATGCTGGAACTCAGAATAAAGAGCAACCAAACTCAAAATTTCTACTATGGCTTGTGAAAAACTTCTTCCCACACAGGAGAGAAAAGTCACTGGTAAGGTCCATTAGTTGAAAAAGAGGGAGTCAACTATTCACAAGATATCATCAGGGACAGGAATGGCTCATAAAATAGAAGTCCTAATTCATCAAGCAGATTGTACCACCCTCCATTATATGCATGCGTGATTACAGCACCCACAAATGAAGAAATACAAAAGGAAGACCACTTTAGAGATATAGGTAATTCCAAAGATTCATATTTGCCTCTCACCAACGTTTTGTCTTAGTATATATTCTTAGTGATGCATATTAGTCATACATGAACATATATGAACGTGAAATCTAGAGCAGAAATCACAACCTTACACAATAAAGGCATAACAACTTATAGTGGTCCCTTCTTCAGCAGAAACTTGAATTGTGATACATTTTTAAAAATTGCCCTGACTATTTCTGAAGCATGGTTAATATCTAGTATCCATGGTTCAACTTGGGTGTACAATTCCTGGCATCCCCACGACTTTTAAAACAAATCTGTTTTATTGAGGTATATTAAATGAATATCTTTTTTATCCAATGTGTTCATTCCCTGCTCCTTGATATGTCCACAGTGGAGTGCATTCATCTCTTCAATCATTATTAAACCTTTTCGATATCTATTTAATAATTATAATAAACAAAGAAAAACCAGAAGAATAAAGGAGAAATTATTTACCTCTCAATACATTTGTTTACACTGACATACCTAGGTGATTTTCTGGCTGTCCTTGAACAACTTTTTTTGTTTATCTATCAGTTTTATTGATATGTGTTCCCATATTACATCATGTGGACAAAGTGAACATTGAATGCTCTTTGTAAAGCTGTTGAAAAGTCTTTCTTTTAAAATTATGAACTAAAAGATATATTAGATTGATAGATAATGTTAATTATAAAAGGGAGTGTAGGTAAATCAGTAATTCAGAAGAGATCTTTTTCCATGATTTCAGGATTGTTTACTGAATGTTTAGAAGGCTTGGGATTTTGTTTAAAGGAAACCATTTCTGGTTTTCTGGACATCATTAGGCTGCGCTTGTGTGCAGAGGGATGGTGATGCAGACATCATTATATAAATACCTACTCTTATGACATATTGGAAGGTTATAGAAAGTATTGGAAATAAAATCAATTTCTTTTTACAAAGAAACAGAATCCACTTATACACAAATGAAAACTAAGAATCTAAAATAGCTCACAGCCTTCAAATATCTCCTATGGCTTATGAAGGAACTTCTCATCACCCAGAAGAGAAAATGGGACTTGAAGAGTCCACAAGGTGACAACGAGTGATAAAAATGTTTACAAGATACTATGAGAGAGAGGAATAGTTTTAAAATAAGGGACCTAATCCATCATGTAAAGTGTAGCACCCTCCATTCTATGCACACGTGATTACAGCATCAAACAATGAAGAAACACAAAAGAAAGACCATTTTAGAGAACAGGTAATTATAAAACTTCATATTTGTCTCTCACCACCCACTTTCTCTTAATATATATTTTTAGTGATGCATATAAGTTATACATGAACATACAAAAACTTGAAATCTAGAGCTGAATTCACAACCTTAGAAAATTAAGGGGCATAACACCTTAAAGTGGTCCCATCTACAGCATAAACTTGATATTTGATTCATTTTCAAAAACTCACCAGAGCATTTCTGAAACATGAATAATAACTATTATCCATGGCTCAACTTGGGTTCACAATCTTTACATTCCCACTATTTTTAAAACAAATCTGTTTTATTGAGATATATTAATCCAATATCTTTTTTATCCAATGTGTATATTGCATGGTCCTTGGTATATTCACAGTGGTGGGATTTCGTATTTACAATCATTAATAAATATTTTCAGTAGCCCTATAATTAGTATAATAAATACTGAAAAACCAGAAGAATAAAGGAGAAATTATTCACCTTTCAATCCATTTGTTGACACTGACATACATAGGTATTTTTCTTGCTGTCCTTTAACAACTTTTTCAGTTTATCCATCAGTTTTATTGATATGTGATCCCATATTGCATCATGTGGACAAAGTGAACAATAAATGGCTTTTTTGAAGCTGTTGGATAGGTCTTTATTTTAAAATTATGAACTGAAACAGGTATTCGAGTGACAGAAAATGTTAATTTTAAAAAGGGTGTAGGTAAATGGATAATTCAGAGTAGGTCTTTTTCCATGATTTCAAGATTGTGTACTGAATGTTTAGAAGGTTCAGAATTTTCTTTCAAGGAAACCATTCCTGATTTTCTGGCCACCATTGGGCTGTTCTCTAGTGCAGAGTGATCTAGTGCAGGTATTCTAGTGCACCATTGGGCTGTTCTCTAGTGCAGAGTGATCTAGTGCAGGTATCCATATATAAATACTTACTCTTATGACATATTGTAATTTTTATAAAGTATTGGACATAAAATCAATCTCATTCTTACAAATGAACAATCCCCATATATACAAAATGAAACCCAGGATCTCAGAGTACAAATAGCTTCCAGCCACCAAATTTCTCCTATGGCTTATGAAGAATCATGCCAACATCCAGAAGAGAAAAAGGTATTTGTTGGGTCCAACAAGGTGACAAGTAGTGACCTGAATGTTTACAAGATATTACGGGGGAGTGGAATGGGTAATAAAATTCAAGGAACTAATCCATCAAGTAGAGTGTACCGCCCTCCTTTCTATGTATGCATCATTATAGTTTCCAACAATGAAGAAACACAAAAGGAAGACCACTTTAGAGAAATAGGTCATTCCAAAGGTTCATATTTCCCTCTCACCACCTTCTTTATCTTAATATATATTTTTAGTGATGCATATCAGTCATACAGGAACATACATAAAATTGAAGTCTAGAGCCGAAATCACATCCGAGAAAATGAAGGGACATAACACTTTACAATAGTTCCATTCTCATATCTCCAGCTGAATGTTGAATTGTGTTTCACTTTTTTAAAATTGGCCAGATCATCTCTGATACATGACTAATAGCTATTATTCATGGCTCAACTTGGATGTACAATTCCTGAATTTCACATGATTTTTAAAACAAATCTCTTTATTGAGACATATTAACAAATATATTTTTATCCAACGTCTATATTCCCTCCTTGGTATATTCACAGGGGTGTGCATTCCTCTCTTTAATCATTATTAAACCTTTTCAATAGCTCTAGAATAATTATAATAAATAAGGGGAAACCAGAGGAAAAAAAGGAATTATTCATTTCTCAATGCATTTTTTGACAATGACATATGCAGGTGTCTTTCTGGCTGTACTTGTACAACTTTTTTTTAAACTATCAGTTTTATTGACATGTGATCCCATACTACATCATGTGGACAAAGTGAACAATGAAGGGCTTCTTAAAGTTGTTGAAAATGTCTTTATTTTAAAATTATGAGCTGAAATGAATATTGTATTGAAAGAAAATGTTATTTTTAAAAGGGAGTGTAGGTAAATCCATAATTCTGAGGAGATCTTTTTCTATGATTTCACAATTGTTTACTGAATGTTTAGAGGGCTCCGGATTTTGTTTCATGGAAACCATTCCTGATTTTCTGGAAATCATTAGGATTTTCTCGATTGCAGAGAGATTGTAATGCAGGTATCCATATAAAAATTACTGCTCTTATGACGTACGGTAATTTTTTAGAAAGGATTGGAAATAAAATCAAACTCATTCTTACAAAGAAACATAACCCACATATAGACAAATGAAAACCTAGGAACTCAGAGTACAAATATTTCCCAGCCTCCAAATTTTGCCTATGGCTTTTGAAAAACCTTGCCAGCACCCAGAAGAGAAAAAGGGATTGGAGTGACCACAAAGTGACAAAGAGTGGCCCAAATGCTTACAAGATATCATGGAGGAGTGGAATGGGTAATAAAAGTCAATGAACTAATCCATCAAGCAGAGTGTACCGCCCTCCATTCTATGTATGCATCATTATAGTTTCCAACAAAATAAAGGAAGACCATTTTAGAGAAAAAGTCATTCCAAAGCTTCATATTTGTCTCTCACCACGCTCTTTATCTTAATATATATATTTTAGTGATGCATATCAGTCATACAGGAACATACATAAAGTTGAATTCCAGAGCAGAAATCACAATCTTAGAAAATATAGGAACATAACACATTACAGTGGTCCCATTCCCATATCTCCAGCAGAAGTGTGAATTGTGGTACATTTTTAAAAATTGCCCAGAGCATTTCTGATACATGACTCATAACTAGTATTCATGGTTCAACTTGGGTGAACAATTCATGACATCCCCATGATTTTTAAAACAAATCCATTTTATTGAGACATGTTAAACAAACATCTTTTTATCCAATGTGTACATTCCCTGGGCATTGGTATATTCACAGTGGGGTGCATTCATCTCTTTAATCATTATTAAACATTTACAATAACTCTATAATAATTATAACAAATAAAGAGATACCCGAAGAAAGAAGAAATTATTCACTCCTCAATCCATTTGTTTACACTGACATACATAGGTCTTTTTCTTGCTGTCCTTGAACAACTTCTTAATTTATGTATCAATTTTATTGTTATGGGACACCTAACACATCATGTGGACATAGTGAACAATGAAGGGCTTTTTTAAAGCTGTTGAAAAGTACATTATTTTAAAATTATTAACTGAAACGGATAATGGAATCAAAGAAAATGTTAATTTTAACAGGGAGAGTAGGTAAATTGATAATTCTGAGGAGATCTTTTTCCATGGTTTCACAAATGTTTACTGAATGTTTAAAAGGCCCAGATTTTGTTTCATGAAAACTATTCCTGATTTTCTGGAATTCCTTAGGCTGTTCTCGAGTGCAGAAAGATTGTGATGCAGGTATACATATATTAGTTCCTGTTCTTAAGACATATGGTAATTTTTTAGAATGTATTGGAAATAAAATCAAACTCTTTCTTACAAAGAAACAGAATCCACATATACACAAATGAAAACCCAGAAACTCAAAGAACAATTTGCTCCCAGCCTCCTAATTTCTACTATGCCAAAAAAAGGTGTTGCCAAAACCCAGAATTTAAAAAGGGAATCGTGGGGTCCATAAGGTGACAAAGAGTGCCTCAAAGGTTTACAAGATATCATGGAGGAGAGGAATGTTTCATAAAAGTCAAGGACTTAATCCATCAAGCAGAGTGTACCACTCTCCATGCGTGATTATAGCCTCCAACAAAGGATAAACACAAAAGGAAGACCACTTTAGAGAAATAGGTTATTACAAAGCTTAATATTTGTCTTGCACAACCATCTTTCCCTTTATATATATATTTTAATGATGTGTAACTGTCATACATGAAAATACATAAATTTGAAGTCCAGAGCAGAAATCACAATCTTAGAAAAAAAAGGGGGGCATAGGACCTTACAGTGGTTGCATACCCACATCTCCATTAGAAACTTGAATTTTGATTGTTTTTAAAAATTGGCCAGAGCATTTCTGATGCATGACTAATAACTATGATCCATGGCTCAACTTGGATGTATAATTCCTGAAGTCCACATGATTTTTAAAACAAACCTCTTTTATTGAGACATTTTAAACCAGTATCTTTCTTATCCAATGTGTACGTTCCCTAGTCCCTGGTATATTTGCAGTGGTGTGCATTCATCACTTCAGTCACGATTAAACCTTTTCAATAGCTCTATAATAATTATAATAAATAAACAAAAATCCAAAGAATAAAGAAGAAATTATTCATCACTCAATCTGTTTGTTCACACAGACATGCATACGTGATTTTCTGGATATCCTTGAACAACTCTTTTTGCTTATCCATCAATTTTATTGATATGTGATCCCATACTACACCATGTGGGCAAAGCGAACAATGAGTGGCTTTTTAAAAGAAGTTGAAAAGGTCATTATTTAAAATTATGAATTGAAACAAATATTACATTGAAAGAAAATGTTAATTTTAAAAGGGCATGTAGGTAAATCGGTAATTCTGAGGAGATCTTTTTCCATGATTTCATGAGAGTTTACTGATTATTATGAAGGCTATTGATTTTGTTTCAAGGAACCCATTCTTCATTTTCTGGACATCATTGTGCTGTTCTTGAGTGTAGAGAGATTGTGATGCATGTATCCAAATATAAATAAATGCTCTTATGATATATTGTAATTTTTTAGAAATTATTGGAAACGAAATGAAACTCATTCTTACAAAGAAACAGAATAAATATTAAGACAAATTATAACCCAGTAACTCAAGAGTACAAAGATCTCCTATGTTACAAATTTCCCTATGGCTTATTAAGGACATTGCCAACACCCAGAAGAGAAAACGGGACTTGTAGGGTCCACAAGGGGACAAAGAGTTACTCAAATGTTTACATGATATCATAGGGGAGAGGAGTGGTTAAAAAAATTCAAGGACCTAATCCACCAAGCAGATTGTACGTCCCTCCTTTCTATGTATGTGAGATTATAGTCACCAAAATTGAAGAACACAAAAGGAAGACCACTTCAGAGAAATAAGTCATTCCAAAGCTACATATTTATCACTCTCCACCATATTTCTCTTAATATATAGTTGTAGTGATTGGTATTAGTCATACAGGAACGTACATAAAATTGAAGTCTAGAGCAAAAAGCACAACCTTAAAACATAAAGGGGCATAACACCTTACAGTGGTCCTATACACACGTCTCAAGCAGAAACTTGCATTGTCTCATTTTTAGAAATTGGCCAGCGCTTTTCTGAAACACGACTAATAAATATTAACCATGGCTCAATTTGAGTGTACAATTTCTGAGAACCCACGAATTTTAAAAGAAATTGGTTTTACTGAGAAATATTAAACAAATATCTTATTTTTCCAATGTGTACATTCCATGGTCCTTGGTATATTCACAGTGGTGTGCTTTCATCCCTTCCATCATTAATAAACATTTTCAATAGCTCTATAATAATTTTAATAAATAAAGAAAAACCAGAAGAATAAAGAAGAAGTTATTCACCTCTCAATCCCTTTGTTGACAAGGACATACATAGGGGTTTTCTGGCTGTACTTGAACAACTTTTTTTGTTTATCTATCAGATTTATTGATATGTCTTCACATACTACATCATCAAGACAAAGTGAACAATGAATGGCTTTTTTAAAGCTCTTGAAAAGGTCTTTATTTTAAAATTATGAACTGAAACAGATATTAGATTGAAAGAAAATATTATTTTTAAAAGGGAGTGTAGGTAAATCTAAAATTCAGAGGAGATATTTTTCCATGATTTCATGGTTGTTTACTGAATGTTTAGAAGGCACCAGATTTCGTTTCAAGGAAACCATTGCTGATTTTCTGGACATCATGGGGCTGTTCTCGCGTGCAGAGTGGTTGTGATGCAGGTATCCATATATAAATACCTGTTCTTATGACATATTGTAATTTTTAAGAATGTATTGGAAATAAAATCATGGTCATTCTTACAAAGAAACAGAAACTAAAAATTCTCAAATGAAAATCCAGGAGCTCAGAGTACAATAGCTCCCAGGCTCCAAATTTCTCCTATGGCTTATGAAGGATCTAGCCAACACCCAGAAGAGAATAAGGGACTTGTAGTGTCCACAAGGTGACAAAGAGTGACTCAAATGTTTACAAGATATTTGGGGCGAGAGGAATGGTTCATAAAAGTCAATGACCTAATCCATCAAGCAGAGTGTACCGCCCTCCATCCTCTGCATGCCTGATTATAGCCTCAAACAATGAAGAAATAAAAAAGGAAGTCCACGTTAGAGAAATAGGTAATTCCAAAACTTCATGTTTGTCTCTCACCAGCCTCTTTCTATTAATATATATATTTAGAGATGCAAATGAATCATACATGAGCATACATACACTTGAAATCTTGAGTAGAATTCACGACCTTAGAAAACAAAGGGACATAGCAACTTACTGTGGTGCCATACACACATCTCCAGCAGAAACTTAAACTGTGATTCATTTTTAAAAATTGGCTGGAGCATTTCTGAAATAGGACTATTAACTATTATCCATGACTCAACTTGGGGGTACAATTCCTGACATTTGCACGATTTTTAAAACAAGTCTGTTGTATTGAGACATAATAATTAAAGAAACACCAGAAGAATAAAGAAGAAATTGTTCACCTCTCAATCCATTTCCTGACACTGGCATGTATACGTGTTTTTCTGGTTGTCTTTGAGCAACATTGTTTGTTTATCTATGAGTTTTATAGATATGTGATCATCTACTATATCATGTGGATAAAGTGAACAATGAATGTCTTTTTTAAAGCTGTTAAAATGGTCTTTAAATTATGAACTGAAACACATATTAGATTGAAAGAAAATGTTAATTTTAAAAGTGAAAGAAGGTAAAAATGATAATTCTGAGGAGATCATTTTCCATGCTTTCACGATTCTTTACTGAATGTTTAGAAGGATCTTGATTTTGATTTACAGAAACCATTCCTGATTTTCTGGACATCACTGAGATGTACTCGAGTGCAGAGAGGTTGTGATGCAGGAGTGCACATATATATACCAGCTATTATGATATATTGTAGTGTTTTAGAAAGTATTGGAAATAAAATTTAACTCATTCTTACAAAGAAACAGAATCTACCTATACACAAAAAACCTAGGAACTCAGAGTACAATTAACTCCCAACCTCCAGATTTCACCTATGGCCCTGAAGGACATTGCCAACACCCAGAAGAGAAAAAAGGAATTGTAGGGTCCACGAGGTGACAAAGAGTGACTCAAATGTTTACAAGACATCATGGGTGAGAGGAAATGTTCATAAAATTCAAGGACCTAATCCATCAAGCACATTGTATCACCCTCAATTCTATGTATGCGTGCTTATAGCCACCAAAAAAGAAGAAACACTAATGGAAGACCACTTTAGAGAAATATATAATGTGAAAGCTTCAAATTTGTCTATGACCACCCTCTTTCTCTTAATATATATTTTAGTGATGCATAACAGTCATACAGGAACATACATAACCTTAAAATTTAGTGAAGAAATCACGACCTTAGAAAATAAAGGGTCATAACACATTACACTGGTCCCATAAGCACATCTCCAGCAGAAACTTGAATTGTGATTCATTTTTAAAATTTGGCAAGAGCATTTCTGAAACACTACTAATTTCTATTACCCATGGCTCAACTTAGGTATACAATTCTTGACATCCCCATGATTTTTAAAACAAATCTGTTTTATTGAGACATATTAAACCAATATATTTTTTATCCAATGTGTATATTCCCTGGTCCTTGGTATATTCACAGTGCTGTGCTTTCATTTCTTCAATCATTATTAAAAATTTCCCATACCTCTATAATAACTATAATAAATAAAGAATAACCAGAAAAATAGAGAAGAAATTATTCAGCTCTCAATCCATTTGTTGACACTGACATACGTAGGTGTTTTTCTTGCTATCCTTTAACAACTTTTTTGTTTATCTATCAATTTTATTGATATGTGATCCCATACTTCATCATGTGCACAAAGTGAACAATGAATGGCTTTTTTAAAGCTGTTGAAAAAGATTTTATTTTAAAATTATAAACCAAAATGGATATTAGATTGAAAGAATATTTTAATAGTAAAAGGAAGTGTACATTAATCGGTAATTCAGAGATCTTTTGCCATGATTTTAAAATTGTTTACTGAATGTTTGGGAAAATCTGGATTTTTTTTTCAAGGAATCCATTCCTGATTTTCTGGACATCAATGGAATTTCTCAAGTGCAAAGACTGTGATGCCGG
>JAQZBX010099159.1:0-11502 GCA_029593785.1 Cabassous unicinctus
TAAGGATTAACTCTGTACCTGGTATATGGGAAGCAGGTGCTTAACCACTGAGCTACATCCCCTCCCCAATGAGAGTTGTTTGTTTGTTTGTTGTTTTTAGGAGGTGCTGGGAATCAGAACTCTGGCTGGGACCTTGTACATGGGAAGCAGGTGCTTAACCACTTCAGCTACATCTGCTCCACTATGTATTCTTAATATCTGTTTAATTAATGTTTACTCTAGAGATTATAACATGTATTTTATTTCTTTTTAATATGTGAGTTTATTTTGTCAATAGGTAATAGAGTCATAAGGTTTAAAAGGTCATGTAATGGAAAGTGAATCCTCTCTTGCATCTGCCGGCCAGGCACCCAGTTACCAGTCACTTATTTCCAGAACAAAATAGTTTGTGCATATACAGTATATATTTACTCTTTTAAAAATAGCATACTATGGGAAGCAGGTGTGGCTCAGTGGATAGAGCCCCCGTTTACCATACGGGAGGCCCGGGTTCGCGTCCCGAGGCCTCCTTGTGAGGGCACACAGGCCTGAGCGGTGCAGTGGGCTGATGCAGCAACCTCACGGCAGGAAGCGGATGTGGCGCAACGGATAGAGCACCCGTTTACCATATGAGAGGCCCCGGGTTCGCTTCCCGGCGCCTCCTTGTGAGGGCAGGCTGGCTCGCGTGGCGCCGTGGGCTGATGCGGCAGGACCTCGCAGCGAGGGGGAGATGGGCAGACACAGAGAAGACACGCAGCGAATGGACACAGCAGCACAAGCAGCAAGGGGGGTTAAATAAATAAAATAAATAAATCTTTAAAAATAAATAAATAAAAATAGCATACTATACACATGGTTCTACACTTCACATTTTTATAAATCAGTACAATTTTTTTTTTTTACTTATCACCCTGTATATGTTACTTGGTGCTTTTAGCCTCTTTTTAGACAATGCAAAAACCTTAGATCTCTTTATGTGCTTTTACTGTGTATTTTCTATTTTCATTCTCTATACATTCAAAACCCCACAACATATTATTATTTCTTTAATACAGTCAGTATGACTGTAGAGGAAGAACTTGTTGCTAGCATGAAAATATGGCCACAAATTGGGCACAATGGTTTTAATTAGATATATACTAAGGAAAAGGGATTTTGGAGAGATCAAAAGCAAGAGATAAGTTTTCTTGGGTATTTTCACTAAATTTTTCCATTTTTACTATGGATTAAATGAGGTTTAAGAGAAAGGAAAGGTGAAATTTTATAGTAGTAAATTATCTTGGGGAGGGGACCAGACTGAGAAATATTCAAGAAAACAAACAAAAATTTTATTATCTACTGGACTTTTTTTAAAAAGATTTATTTTATTTGTTTATTTCTTCCCTCACCTCATTGTTTGCATTTGCTGTCTCCTCTCTGTGTCCACTTGTCTTTTTTTTTTTAATTATTTTTTTAGGCGGCACTGGGAACCGAACCTGGACCCTTCCATGTGGGAGGGAGGTGCCTAATGGCTTGAGCCACTTCCGCTCTCTGCTTGTTGTGTCTCTCATTGTGTTTCCTTGTTGTGTCTCTTTGTTGCATCAGCTCGCTGTGCTAGCCTGTCGCGTCAGCTTGCTGTCTTGCGTGTCTTCCTTAGGAGGCACCAGGAACTGAACCCGGGACCTCCCATGTGGTAGGTGGGCACCCAGGTGCTTGAGCCACATCTGCTTCCCATGTGCTGGACTTTTTTAGGGACAAAGGAAGAAGAGACACTTTACCAAGACTGGATGTAAGGAAGTAGCTTTCACAGAGTCTACAGGGAAGAGAGCGCACGAGATTTGCTAAAGGCAACAAAAGTCTTTTAAGCTAAATGAAGCATGCATAACGTTTTTAAATATTTTTCTTTTAGAAGCAGAAACTGCCCCCACCCCAAGATGGCTTCTTCGTCTGTCTGTTCGTTCTTTCCACTTGCTGTCTGCTTGTTGTGTCTGCTTGTTGTTTGCACATCTTCTTTCATGAGGTACTGGGAACCGAACCCGGGACCTTCCATGTGGGAGGTGGGTGCCCAAGTGCTTGGGCCACATCTGCTTCCTGCTCGTTGTGTCAGCTCCTCTTCTTTAGGAGGCACTGGGAACCCAACCCAGGATCCCCCATGTGGGTGGAAGGTATCCAACAGCTTGAACCACATCCGCTCCCATGCATGACAGATTTATTTTTATTTATTTATTCCACCTCCACCCCTCTCCCATTGTTTGTCTGCTCTCTGTGTCTGTTCATTGTGTGCTCGTTTTTTTTTTAGAAGGCACTGGGAACCGAACCCAAGACCACTTGTGTGGTAGGTGGGTGCCCAACTTCTTGAGCCACATCCGCTTCCCCATGCCTGACATTTTATTGTTATGAAATAAGATTCAGAAGGATGAACTGGATGGTTATACTCTTAAATAAATATCCAGCTGATAACCATGAAGTATCATTGGCTTTACCAAATTTGGTTTATCAGATGCTTTTTTAGTATTTGTCAAGGTGATTTGAGGAGTTCCTGTTGACTCTTCAGTGTTTTTTTTGTGTGTTTATTCTTTTCCCTTTACCTTGTTATGACTCATTCCCAGCCATATCTCTGGTCTCAGCTCTTACCACCTTTTTCTGGAGTATTCCAAGTCCCCTAAACTAATTTCTTTGCTTCCAGTCTTTTCTTTCTCCAATGCATTTTATATGCCGCTGCATTGCTAGTCCCAAAATACCCCTTTTGACTTCAAAATCCTCTAATGGCTCTTTATTGTCTACTATATCAAGGCAAAATTGTAGTCCCTAAGCCTCTTTTGGCCTTAATTTCTTCAACTGCATATTGGGGGTGATAATCCTTGCCTCACTTGCAGGCTTGTTGTAAGGAGTAGTGATAATATACATACATCAGTTCAGTGACATTTAGTACCCAACATGTGTAAGTAAGTGCTCAATAAGAATTATCCCACCATTTGAAGCCCTTTATCTACTAAGCCTTATTTAGTCAGTCTTATTTCACCTACTCAGAAATGTGTATCTGCCTTTACAGTTGTCTGGCCTCTTTACTGGCCCCCAAACATACTATGTTTACTTTTCTTTCTTACTGGAAGTCTTGGCCCACATCTTTCTACTTATTCATACATCTTCTCATGCTTCAAGGCTCAGTTAAAGCCTCTTCTTCATCTTTCCCAACAGATCCAATCCAAATTGATCTTTCTGACTTCTGATGGTAGTGGAAGATTTTCTAACTCACTTGAGCATTAATTATGTTCTGTTCTGTTTTCCTATAGTTCAAGTATGTAGATCTTATTTTCCATCCTAGATTGTGAGTTGCTCAATGGCTTTATTTGGTGTGTTTAATGTTGGGCACATAGCAGATACTTTAAAAAATACTTGCCTGATTAAATTGCTTCCCTGGTAATGGCTATCTGAATCTAGTTTTCCAGGAAAATCTGAATTTCAGTGCATCTTGATCCTCAGTTATATCAGGTAGATATGGTTTTTGGAGTTGCCGCTGCTTACAAAATTGCAGATACAGAATTGGAAGCTACCTGAAAAATATTTGCTTATAAAAGTGTGTTGTTTTCATGTACTTGTTTTATATTTTATGCTATTTAAGATTAGAAATAATGGAATGTCCATTCCTTATTCTGTATCATAGCATTAAAATATTCATTGCTACTTATGACATGTGCCACTTAACCTTTTTAAAGTGCTGACAAGTTAATATTTTTTTCCAAAGTGTCTTTTTCTTGATTACAATTTATTTTTGGAAAATTAGAAAATACTGGGTAGAACTAGAAAAAAATTACCCTAATCCTGCCAGTGAGAGATAAAGTACTATTAACATTTATCTCCTTTCAATGTTTTTCTAGATAGCTCTAATAGATAAATTTCCCCTAAGTTTCTCACAGTGTAATTTTTAATGTTTGCTTTTCAGCTTCTCCTACAAGGATCTCTGTACACCTTAGAAGTACTTGAGGAAGAGTGATGAAGGCAAGTACCCAATTCTTTATAGTCAGTGAAATTAACTTTGTTCATGGCCAAACCATTTTAAGCTTCGGTCATCAAATAAAAAAAAAAAAAAGAAAAAAGAAAATTTGTATATAATTAGGAATGGTTTTGTAGAGCACCTTCCTAATCATTTGACAGAATTTTGAAAGCATATTTTTTCCATTTATTTCTGATATTAATTCAGAACGACTTTTTTCTTGAATATGAACTAATGGTGTATTATGTCTTTGGCAGAACTGTAGTGGAAAAATAATTGTTGAAAAGTCTGAGAGTCTAATAAAATTAGATGAAATGCCTGGTCTGTAGGTGGCTGGCTGCCTTTCCCTTTTCTTCTTCTCTCCTCCCTTTTATTCCATCTCCTCCTCTCCTCTTTCTATGCACTTTCTTCCATCCCTTTTTCTCCAGTTACTCTGGTTTACGTAAAAGAACTTTACCTTTCGGAGAAGGTAAGTAAATCAAAGAGAAGCCTACGTTTCCTTCTTTACCAAAGCACTTTTAGCTTGCAGTTGAACTTGTTTGTGCTAAACCAGGAATCTCAATATAATTATTTGGGGATTTTTTATAAATGGAGCAGCAATTATTTGAGTTTTGTTGTATGAAGAGGAAAACAGGGGTGTCCTAAAAAAAACTTTGGCATTATTGAATTCTTATAGTTGTTGCATTCTTACTGTCAGCAATTTTATAGCGTTGTTAATTATTACAGCATTCCAGTCTTTGGTATTTTGGGCACTACATTTGACCTTCCATAATATTTGACATATATCAAAATGTGGCCTTAAAGATTTTCTGTTAATGTTTAGAAACTTTTAGTAAGCTTTAGAATGTTTACTGTTTTTCTTGTTGTAGTGCTATCACAGCAATAATGCAGATGATGGCTACAGGTTAAATGCCAGGTTACATTTTATAAGCAATGTGGTAGATTGTTTTCAGAATTCTTATCTTACAGTCTTAGGTTTAAAGCTCAATGTAGGTTTTTTTGTTTTTTTTTTAAAAGGGCTCCATGCTTTATGAGCATATGGGAGTTAGTATGATTAAGGCATTTCTTACCTTTGGAAATCCTGGAATTCATTATTATTTTATTACTTACTCTTTGCAGCTGTGGGGACAGCCTGTGCACATCTTGACCTGGAAATTGATACCCTATTTCTAAGTTTTCCTAGGGAATGATGGCACTTCCTTGTAATCAATCATCATTTAGGATCATTTGAAAATAAATGATTTGGAAATGCTAGTGAAATCTCCAATGAAGTTATCTACTGACATTTTCAATGTTCCATGTTGTCCATTTTAAAAATAAGAAACAAACAGATGGACACCTGATTTTTTTCACTGCCTGAAGAAATATGTTTGCTGAGTAATTCCTAATATCTTTGTAGTAGTAGATCAAATAGATCATTTGCTTTCTCAACTAACCTTGACACTCTTCCTTTATTCATCTTATCTTTTAATCTCACGGTATAAACATATTTTATAACTTTTCTTTCCAACAGCAACAAACAAAAATCAGTTACATTACTTAGTAATGTAATACAAATACAGAAAAAACGAAATTACTCCCACACTATCAGCCTGATGCCTTCACATTCTTTCATCTTCTCAGAGTCTAATTAGCCCAGTGCAAGAAGAGACTAGTTGATGTACACCATTACTGGATTCTCTTGGTTACATAGCCCTTTTTCTCTGGAGAGCTCAATGCTTTGCAGAGTGGAAATAATTCAATAACTGTTAGTATGCCAGACAAACTCATGAGAAAAGATATGGATAATTAAATATATATACTATTGGCAAATTTTTTGCCCACATGGAGCCCCAGAAAACTCCAGTAGAGACCAAGGCAGACATTAATAAAGGGTTAAAGGTTTGTCTCCTGGATCTCCCAAAGGGAAAGAGAAAAACAAAAAAGCAATGCACAGTCAGAAAAAAGGTAAAAAACCACAGTGGATGGCAAGATTTCAGTGGGGCCACAAAGAGCTTGGGAAAAAGGCAGTGAAATTTTCCATTCTAATGGCTGCTCCTCATTTACCTAGTTTGGGAACAAAGAATTAAGTGGTGTTCAGAAAGTAGGAAGGTACTGTTGAGAGACAGATGTCTCTAAACCTGTTTCACTGTTTATGTTCCTGAGTCATGAAGAGGCTAGGAGGTGAGGAAATAGGTCTGAGAGAATATGGACAGCAATGCCACAATGCCAAGAACTATGTGTTTGTATAATATGGTAAGAAGGTCTTGAGAGTAGTCAGTAGGAAGCAGACTCTGGATGGTTTGCATTTCTCTTGCTCTGAACTCTAGTAGCCTTGAATTCACAATGAACTCATATGCAGCTAATTTATGGCTTATAGGTTGCTGCTTGGTGGCAAGGAGTCCTATACCCCTAGAACATGACCACCAAAATGTTTTATTGGTAGTGACTGAGGTTGTTCAAGGTATTTGGCAGTATAGGGATTTTTAAAGCCTGCCAAACAAAAAGTTGGGGAAAAATATGAAAGTAAAGAGCGTCCCACACAGTGTTTTTGTCCCCTCTAACAACTTCTGTGCATTAATACAATTTGATTTGATATGTTTGTAGGAAGACAATTAAAAAATAAACACTTTTCTTCCCTCCCCCCCTTTTTTGCATGTGATCTCAGTAACCATTGCAAGTGTGCTGACCTTATATCTCTTAGTTTTAGCCTCCTTTTAATTTTCTGCATTTATTACTGGTGTGTGGTTATTTTTGACCCTTCTCTTTCTATACTTTTCTATCATGCCCAGTCACTGCATTAATTCTCTGCATTTGAGTTTGTGTGGCTATATGGGAAGGTTCTGTAAGAGATGACACTAGTCTAAGAAAGGGATTTCTGTGAATCCCCTTTCTTGATAGCTGGTACTGAGTAAAGCTCTAGTTTCTCTGAAAATTTATTTGTCTGGACCATTCACTCATGGTGCCAGAAAGGTCATTTGTGCTTCAGCTGAGAATTCATTTTTAATTCCCTTGTCTTCTCAAAAAAGCAAACCTGTCACCTCTAGTCACCAGTGAAGTTGATGAATATGAATGGTAACAAGGAATACATGTTTTCCATTAAAATACACATACAGTTAGATTGGGATCTCTACTTCTCACTATTCTTTGAATTTACTTTCACAGGTTTTAGCATATGTATAATTAACTGTGGTTATGAATGAGAGGGATTAAATTGCCTCACTTAGACTGAACATATTTTATGGTTTGTTCTCTATTTCCTAAGCAATGACTGCTCAGTCAACTGCTATTGTGGTGTCTACTTCAAGATGGCTCCTCTAGTATCTAATAATTCATATGTTGCAACTTGTAGGGATTTTTTTTTTTTACATTGCTTTCTTCATTCCCTGTGTACTTGTTCTGGGCTTTTTCTCCTATTCTAGGAAAGAATCATTACCTACTATCTAGAAAAATGTCTTTTAATCTTTTGATTAAAGATTGCTTAGTGCTAGTGTCTGTTTGGCTAGCAGCATGTTTTTCTTTGCTTTAACAATGGAGTTTTTGCATGGATTTATAATATGAAGTTTTTTGTTTTTTTGTTTTTTGTTTTTTTTTTTAAACATTAGATAGGCACGAAGCCTCCGTCTTACAGCTGCATGTGTAGTCACTGTTGAAGCGAAGCAAATGCTTACCTAATTTGACAGTCTTGGTGTGTTTTAAAAATTTTGAGTTTGCAAATAAGCATATTAAGTCTACTAATGGAGCCTTCGGGCAGTGAACAGTTATTTGAGGACCCTGATCCAGGAGGCAAACCCCAAGATGCAGAGGCCAGAAAACAGACAGACTCAGAACAAAAGTTGTCTAAAATGACTCACAATGCTTTGGAGAACATTAATGTGATTGGCCAAGGCCTGAAGCATCTCTTCCAGCACCAGCGCAGGAGGTCATCCGTGTCTCCACACGATGTGCAGCAAATTCAGGCAGAGCCAGAACCTGAAATGGATCTGGAAAGCCAGAACACATGTGCTGAGATTGACGGTGTCTCCACCCACCCCACAGCTCTGAATCGAGTCCTGCAACAGATCCGAGTGCCACCCAAGATGAAGAGAGGGACGAGTTTGCATAGTAGGCGGGGCAAGCCAGAGGCCCCAAAGGGAAGCCCTCAAATCAACAGGAGATCTGGCCAGGAGATGGCAGCTGTTACGCAGTCAGGCCGGCCCAGGTCTTCATCCACGACAGATGCTCCTACCAGCTCAGCTGTGATGGAAATAGCTTGTGCTGCTGCTGCTGCTGCTGCATGTATACCAGGAGAGGAGGCAACTGCAGAGCGGGTAAGTCTGTTGGGTTTTCTTTTTCTGTTAACTTACTGTTCTGTGTGTCTAGGACTCCATACTTTTCTTTAGGAACTCAAAAAAGATATCTCAGCAGGTACTTCAAAGTTGTGGTAAAAGAAGTTTCCCCTTTCATGAACTAAATGGAATGAATAATTCTAGCTAATGAATGAATGAATGTTTATTCCTATTGTCTTTCTAACACATTGCTGTATTTTGTTCTACTTTTTTGCTAAATCTTTACGTTTTGTGTGCTCTTTATGTACTAAAAAGGCTCAGTTTTATGGTAGAAGAACAAAAGAGTTTTTTGCTATTATTTTTGTTTCTATTTTACACATGGAAATGGCTTTCTTACATTAATGAAGGTAGTGAACATTCTAGAATCTGGGTTTTGTCTTTGCTATTATGGGAATATACTAAATTGCTAATACTTTTCATACATACTGTATCACATCATCAGCATTCAGTATACCTTTTGCTTTCCACATTAGAGCGTCAGCACTATTATAATTTGCTATTAATGAACAGCTTTTTAATCTATATATGGGAGAAGTTGGCATAACAAATTCAGGGGGAATTCCTTCCATATAACTTTCACTTTACCTCTCAGTGATGGTTATTTGAGCAAATAGAAAAAATAGTTCTGTTAGGATTTGAAAACTCAGGTTGATATGGTCAGGCAGGTAGAGACAGTGAGTGAAGCTTCATTGGCATAAGTGTTATGTGGCCTAGGCAAACGGAAGAGTCCATGCCCTGTCTAAAAGGGCAGCATCTTCTCAGCTTTAGCTGATTAAAACTTCAGCCCAGTCCTGCCAGAGCTTCTGATTTTTCAAGAGAAACTGGAAATCTAGATGGGAAATCTCTTGATTTTTAACACGTTATGTAAGCTAAACAGAACACATTTGTGGGCCAGTTCTGGCCTTCTAAGCCACCATCTAGTTATCTTTCTGTTTACTTTTATTTATTCCCTAAGACTTTTATGATCATTGATTCACTTTTGTTCTGTGTCTGTTTTTGACACAGTTAAGTTTATTTTATTGGATATTAAGTTGCCTGGAAATCTAAGTGTTGAATCTAGTACCTTTAAACCTCTTCTACCTAAATATGACATTAAAAACAAACCAACTGCTAATGCCAGTAAATCACTTTAAGAAGTTAAACCTGTCAGAATAGTGATGTAAATTAAATTTTAAAAAGACTAAAAATGGCAAAGTAACATATGTGTACAATAGTTATCTTTTAAATAAAAAGTACATTTGGTTATTTATTACCCTTCCTAGTTGGCAATAAAGACTGATAATGCAACTATGTAACAAGTCAGTCTTTACTAGAGAAGATTAAGAAATTTATTAATAGTGATTCTTGGGTTACAGGCTTTATGTTGAAAAGAAAAAAGTGTAAGTAAAGCATATTTTATGTACTTATATTGTTTTAGAAAATTTCCATAGAAAGAGAGCCAAGTGATAACATTTTTTTCATAAAATTGTTTCTTTTTTTGTTGACCTTAATGACATATACTTAAAATAAAATTCACCAGTTTTAAGTAGTATTTAATTGATTTTGAAAAATATATAGTCATGTAACAACCTGATCATGATCCAGAACATTTCCATCACCACAAAAGATCTCTCATGCCCCTTCACTACAGTCAATTCCCCCTTCCCCATACCTTGGCTCCTGGCAACCACTGATGTACTATCTATCACTATAATTTTGTCTTTTTTAGAATTTCATATAAATGGGATCATATTCTATGTATCTTCTGTGTTTGGCGTCTTTCATTTAGTATAATGCTTTTGAAATTCAGCCATGTTGCATGTGTTAGTAGTTTGTTCATTTTTATTGCTGAATATTACTCTGTTATAGATCCATTTGTTTATTCACCAATTGATAAACATTTGTATTGTTTGCAGTTTCTGGCTATTTTGAATTAAACTGCTATGAATCTTTGCATATAGGTCTTTGTGTGGGCACATGTTTTGATTTCTCTGAGTTATATGGTAAGTGTATGTTTAACTTCTAAGAGGCTGTCCTATTTTGCATTCCTTCCAGCAGTACATGAAAGTTTCAGTTGTTCTACTTCTTTGCCAACATTTTGTTTTGTTATTGTTTTTGATGTCAGCTGTTCTTGTGTGTGTGTAGCAGTATCACATTGAGGCTTTAATTTATACTTTCCTAATGACTAATGGCATGAAAAGATTATTGATAGCATTTTTTTTTTTAATTTTGAAAGATTGGCTAGTGATTTTAAAAAGAGATTTCTTCTAAGGATTGATGTGTATTTTACTGGACCTTTCACTAATCTGGCAGAACTCTTCAGAATTAACAGAATAGTCATTCATAGAAATAAAGTTGCTGTTTGTTTAATTACATTTGCTTAAGAACTGACTTCTTAAAGTTTTAATAAATATTTTAAATATATAATCACCAGTCTGGGAGATAAAGCTCATGTCATTCATGTGTAAAATCAGAGTGCAGTATCATGAGTTCTGATTCAAAGAATTTGACATGTCTAGGGATAACAATAGCAGGCAATATTTTTTATTTGCTTCTTATAAGTCATAGGTTTTATTCTCTTTGTGAAGAACCCATTGCTAGAACCTAAGTATTATAATTACCTTCATAGTTGGGACCAAATAGTTTGTCAGTTAATCTTAAAGTTAAAGTGGACTATAAAAATATGATATATTTTGAATATTTTATTTTAACTTAAAACCAAGGCCTTAAATTTTTAAAAAATATAAATATAAATATGATTAGAGTTCTGCACCTGTCTTGCATAAATTGTACTCATATTGCATGGACTATATAATTTCTAATTTTAATTTCTATAAAATGGAGTAATAATCTGTTGACACTGTGAGGCAGTCTGAGGCAGAACCCTAGACTTTAATCTCTTGAAATGCCTTACCCACTTAAAACTTTTTTTAAAGCACCTCTACTGAGTCTTTCCAAAGCACTTAGCTTAGTTTTCATAGAAACAACAATCTCTTTTATACTGGTTATGACTGACTGGTTATATAGTATTTAATTAAATTATGCGCTTATAATGTGTTTGACTAACAAACTGGTGTGAGATCAAGAAGTATGTGTAAGTACTAGCCATAAACATTGATTATGTCTTTCAGAGAAAATGGACAGTGTGTGACAGTATGTTAGATTGGTTAAGTGGAGTTTAGTCTGGAGATCTACTTTCCTTATTTTAGTGTTTAAAATTGATTATTTCAACTTCTAAATATTGGCTCTTCTCTATTTTTGTGT
>JAQZBX010099160.1:0-11501 GCA_029593785.1 Cabassous unicinctus
AGTACCAGAAGCAAATGAGATAACATTTTCATTGTCAAGGTTTTTCTAAGATAAATGAATTTAAGTCAGTGGATTTCAAATATATAATGTTAGCAGAAGCTTTTAAAAATATATTCCTCAAAAATTTTCCCCTTTGAGGTAGATTTTTTAAAAATTGGTTGAAGTTAACTTATGTGAATTACACATATTTATAAAATTGCACATCTATTTTCAGCAGTCTCTAGTTATAAACAGTCATTTTATTCTTTTTGTAGTCCAGTAGCTGTACTTTAAGCCAAAGTCATTTTTGCAAAATCATTTTGATCAGATTTATTGTGACAAAAATGTACTTTAAAATAAAAACAAAGAGAAATACTCTGTACGTGTGATAATTTTTATCAATGCAAGTTCCCAGAAAAATGTAATTAAAATAATTCCATGGGCAGGTCCTTTCTATGAGATAATCCCTTCTGAATGTTAATTCATGTAATGAAAGGGCTGTGCTTTCTGTAGTACTGCTGCCATGGCAACTTTTGGTTTTGAAAGAGAAGGTGGCAGGATTCCAGGCTGCTGCTTAAAAAAGAGAGCAGGAGGTCTGGAAGAACAGCTACTGGGCCTTCCAGATGGTTTTGTGGTTGTGGGTGGCTTTTTAAAGTTTTGATGTATATATTGAAGAAAACTAGTGTCCTTCAAAGAATGTTATTTCTTCTTTCATGTGAGGAAGAGAAACATATGTAGTTTTGAAGTATGGGTTGTTGTTTTTATTTTGTTTTTTGTTTGTTAAGGAATATTTTAGGACAATAGGTTTTAGAGTAACCAAAGTAGATTACTCTAAATCTGCTTGCTTGCTGCCTGTCAAATCCTAGCCCATAGAAAACTAAAAGGAGAAGTCTACTGTGTCTACTAAATTCCAAGTCCAGTAGAAATAAGTCCATTGAAGGAAATGTCTTAATTAAAATTTTTTCTACTTAACACTTGTTCAAATTTTATAAGGAAACCTTCTTAATGAAAAATTGTAGAGATAAAGACAAATTGAAGTTATGGAGTACTTGCATTTAAAACATCTGCAAATACCAAACTTCGTTTTTGTTTTATAAGCACAAATTTGGTGACTAAACTTGAAATGATTTAAAGCTTATTTTCAAACTAAAACTGTAGGCAGTGATGTAGGTATAGCGCCTTTATGCTGGCTTCTTAATCATTCAACAAGTGATTATCAAGCACATGCCTGGTGTCCAGCACTGTGCAAGATTCAGGAGAAAAGGGATTATTACATATTTTACATTATTAATAAGCCAGTTACTGCTTTGCTTTTGAAAACTGGGTGTGCTTAAAAATAGCTTGATTTCAAGTGTGTCCAGATGATAAGACAATGCAAACTTGATTACTCTGAAAGTAAAGTGTGGTGTTTGTGAAATGTTAAGACAAATTTGTAGTGTCTTTTCTCTCACTACGTTTAGATTAAAGAGATAAAAAATATATGTAACAGACTTCACTAGTCATTGATGTGTCATTTTAAAGAATATGTGTTTTGCAATATTGACGCATACATTTCCTCTATCAAGTGTCAAACTGTTTTTCTGAAATCAGAATCAAGTAGGTGTCACTTTTTATTTTAAAAATAATATATGCCAGGACCAAAAATTTAAGAGTTCAAAAGAATATAAAGTTGAGTATATAAGTTTACCTCAAAGCACCAGGATTGTTAATTTTTAAGTGGTTTAAAGTGGCTAGCTAATTTGCCATTTTCATAGACATCCCACCTAAATTTGTATAGAATTAGAAACACTAAGAGACAAACATGAATATCAATTAAGCATCATTAATAAGAAATAATTAGCTATTCATCCTTTCTAATAGTATAAAATCTATAGTTATATTGATATTTTTTAAGAATATCTCTTAGTAGAATGCAAGCAGTTCTGTTCCTTCTTATAAATAATAATGATTAAGGCACTTAAAGTGTAAACCTTTTTTACATACATAAATTATTGGTCTTGGCTTGCTGTTTTCTTTACTACTCTTATTTAGAGCAAAATGGGACTTTATATGCCAAACTGGAGTAGAATTTTTGCATCAAGTAGTTTATGTGATTTACTTTTTGCCTTTCCAAATTCCCTTGCATTATAATGTGCCACTGCTTTCTAGAGGTAAGTCTATTACATATCCTTTATTAATTTCCATTTCATTGGACTGAAATTTTTTCTAACAGTTTCTATGTTATATTTTGAAGAATCTGGCCTTGGAAGATTCAAAAAATAATGATATGGTAGTAATATTTTAAAATGCTTTTCTCTTTGCAGAAAACACAAGTGACAAAGTTAGTATTCACATTGCTGGAAATATGGTGATTTATATATGAGTAAACAGCATGAATGCCCGATTTTTGCAAAATTAAATTTTGCAAAAGAGTTGTTATTTAGAATAACCATATTCAGTGTTTTCAATAAGTTTGGTTTGTATTGCTATGTTGTGGTGAATTGCTTTATAGTGGTAAATAGTAGTGTTTAACTTATTTCATAAAATATATGTGGTTTGCTGTGTAATGGTTTAAAACTTGCAATACTTGGGGGAATAATGTAATTTGTATCAATTGAGACTGTTTGGAAACAAAAATAAATCTTTAAGAGAAAGCATAAACATTAGTACCACTAGTAAATAGCATATGTAAAACTGAGTTAATTTCCAAATTAATATCATAAACCAGTGTTTTCTAGTTGAGTCTCTAAGACCATTCACGATATTTCAAGTGTTTTAATTCAAACAGTGTCAGTGATGGGATTAGAACTATATATTTGCATTTGTGGGTTAGCGGTTGGTAGAAAGTCTGTATACCTTTGAAATTAGTTGAGAGATAATTGCCAACTTATTAAATGTCACAGTTAGTTGGCATAGGACATTGGAACTCGTGATATAAAGTTTTAAAATTCCACTTTTATGTTTATAGGTATTGACATTGAACTGGCTAGTGATGACTAGTTTTAAAATGACATAAAAATCAAATTAGATAAAAACTTAAAATAATTATGTATTAATTAAATTATCAGTACTCTGATCCTGTGCTGAAATTTCTTTAACATCACACCCATAGAGTAGAATTGGAAATATGAAATATCTATCTTGGATATATCAAGATAATTCATTATTGAATTATTACAGCAACTTCATTCCAAGGTGGCTGTGGTCTCAATGTTTGAATAGTTTCATGTTCTAGGTAACATAGGCATATTGCACAGCACCTTGTAAAATATCCCCCCAAACCCTGATTTATTATTGGTTATTTAAGATTAAATTCTTATACACAAAGACTTCAACCAATTTCTAGATTCCACAACAGTTTGATTTGGCAGGGGGTGGGATGAGACTTGGGAAATAGTTAAACATTTAGGATTAATTTATTTTTTTAATTCAAGACTCAGATTAGTTAATTTATTAGATATTTATTAGATATTGTCTTTAAATTGGGGAGAAATGAGACTTGGGAAATAAATTTAAACATTTAGGGTAGCTGTAGTTTTTTTTTTTTAATTCAAGATTCAAATTAGCTAATTTATTAGGTATTACTAAGTATTGTGCTAGGTGTTTCTAAATGCATGATGTGATTTAACTCTCATTTAGACTCTGAATGCAAAGAGGTTAAATAATGTTCTCAAGTCAGTGATAGAGCTAAGATTCAAGCTTAGGTCCTTTGAAGCCAAATTGTGCCTGCCTTTGTATCAACTGCCTGGGACATGGCTTATTTCTGTTACTTTGAATTGGTATTTGTTTTTAATGATTATTGACTTGAAGGTAAATTGAGTGAATTGAGGTTATCTGAGTAAATTAATATGCATTAACTACAGTGGGTTGCATTCTTTTTTTATTTCTTTCCTGTAGTTGGTAGATCTATTTAAAAAAGAAAACTGTATTTATATAGTTTTCAAAGTGCCTTCAACTATGTTGAACATATGCCCTTACCAGAAGCCTGAGAGATAGGTTAGACAGGTTGCAGTAATCCATTTCACTCTTGAGGAAAATGAGGATTCTGTAGATTATGACTTGCCCCTGGTATGGGGTAAATGGGCAGCATAGCCAGGATGAGAAGCCAGACCATCTCACTTTCACATTGCGCTTTTGCCACTAATGTGTATGATGAGTTTTTCCATTTGGGTACATATTCTAAAATACATGAATATATTTGTTTGACTTACATTCAAAGTGGTATCTATAGGTTGAAATCATTCGACACTCCCCTCTATTTCCTTGCCCCTCATTACACCATAGAACATTTCTCTCCTTAGCTTCATATTATTATATAAAACATTTTTCCTAAACTTCAAAATGTTTAAATATACATCTAAAATTCTACTTTGTTCAGGAGAGGTCATTATGCAAAACTTTTCCCAACTATTCCAAATAGAAAAGCTGAGAAGACAATGCTTTGTGTTGTGGCTAGAGAATAGTAAATACAGGTTAAATATTGAGATCAGCTTACTCCTGCTTCCCGCCCTCATTCATTGAAACTCAGCCCTCTGTTGAATTTATGACACTGACTTTGACATGTGGAAATATAGCAACCCTTCACAGTCTTAATATTAGAACTGGTAGGTAGTTTTTCTCTCACTACTTTTATAATGAATTATTAGCTACTTTCACTAAACTTTATTGTAGGATTTTTTTCTACAGTGTATTCTTTGACAGACTATACAGAGTTTATTCTTTAGTATTCTCTATCCATAATGGAATGTGATTGTATTTGTTTTGAATGATTTTATTCGTAATGATTCTATACTTTATACTTAATTCATTAGTGAATGAATAGCATTTTGAAGTTCTCCCTCTTGAGGGTCAGTTACCTATATCAGACTTGTCTTTCTGACAATGATTATGTCACTGATAATATTGAACTATGGAGTTCCCACAAATCAGTTTTAAAGTTACTGGGATTTGCTTGTGGTTGAGCGTGGTGGTAGTGAGGGATAGGAGAGAGAATGAAAATTAAGTGACAGCCTATTATTTATGATGCACTTGTGCTTCCTCTGTTTTTCGTTATAATCACTACATTTTAAAAAGCAAGCAGCTATATATATAACAAATAACATTTATGTAAACAAATGCACATATATGCATATGTAATATATATCATTTTACAAAAAAAAAAAAGCAAGCAGCTTTTCATAAAGCATAATAATAATTCAGGATCATTTTATGTGAAGAGATTGAACTTGCTGTTAACATATGTGAGACTAAAAGATTTTCTCTTCTCTCCTGATTTTAAAAGTGATTCTAAGTGGTCTGTTTCTCCCTCCTACTCTAATTATTTTATTCTCTGCCTTTTGTTAGGAAAATAAGAATTTGGATTCAAAACACTTTTATAAAAACCTAGAATTTTTTTTAAAAAGTTGATCTTGCTCTCTCAGTATTCAAATAACTTGAGACTTGAGCTAGCATGAATATGTAAAGTATTTTTTCAGTGTTTTTGAAAACAGAAGAAATACATAAAATGGTTGTCCTAATAATAACCGTGTGACAGAATTTTGATTAACAGTTAATTTTTTGTCTTATGTTTACCTGATTATTTTGAAGCATGTTTATAACACCTTTACCTAGTTTCAGTGTTTTTGAATTTCACCATTTCATTTCTTTTCTTTTCTTTTTTTTCTTTTTATTGGGGGAATGGGGTTCTCACCTTTGTCTCTTTTTCATCATCATGGGAACATCAATGTCTTCTCTACTCTCTCACATTTTTTTCTTTGCCTGTATTATTCCTCCTCAGTAACCCTGGCACAGTGTAAGTACTTAACCAATGGTTCCTTTTGTAATTCTCATCATTGTCGCTGTAATTTTCCATCTTGATTTCAGCTTTAACACCATCAGCAAATTTCATTAGTATCTTTTTATTTAAAATTATTAAATGTATTAAAGACATAAGAAACATGTTTTTCATGCTAGAGAACTTTATGTGAGTCAGTGGTGTATTTAGAACACCCACACTTTTGCAATGGAAAAAGTTTGTAAATGAAACCTTCAGGGAAATAGATATGTATTATAGACAGTGTATACTGGAGTTAGATATGCCATTGAGGCCTCTTATTTAGCATTAAAATACGTTTGAATGAGCATACTAATTTTGAGTGTTTGTAGTTTGAAATGAATTATTTGCCCTTGATTGCCAAGGTTATGTTTTATCCCCAATACATTTTTAAAATACAATCATTGAAATTAGTCTCTTCTCTAATCATAGAATCGTCAGTGTCTAGAGTTTCAGAGCCAGAAAATATGAAGTAAATGTTTAGAAACTATATCCCTTAACACAATACTTTAGTTGTGGTAAATATCACAAGAGTCAAGGATGTACTATATTTTTTGTAAGAGTGTCATGGCTAAAAAGTATATATTTTGGTGTCATTTTATTTTCTTAGTGTCTTAGCAATACCATTGTTTTGTATTTCTGAAGACCAAACTTTTTATAATGGATAAAATAGTCTTATACCTGAAATTAAGAGTAAACTACACTCACTGACTGGTTATATTTGAAACAATAATCAATTTCTTAGTAGGCTAAATCTAAACTTTTTCAAGTAATTGCATAAGATCATCTGCTTTGGAATTTGTGTATGCTAGAGGCAGTGTGTTTATGAGTAATCGATGCCTATTTCCTAATTTTTAAAAATTTGGTCTGTCTTAAGAAAGATTAGATTATGTTCAATATTAATTAACTTTAGGTATTTCACTTCTGGAATCTTAAGTATTACTGTAAATAATAATATGCCTCTGCTAATTTCATGTGTAAATATTAATGATTTTGTTATTTATTTATTAGATGACCCATAGTCTTAAAACATGCATTGCAAATAATTTTTCTTGTATAAGTAAAAGAATGCATTATGATGATCATTACTATTATTATGTGCTAGGTACCGTGCAAAGCACTTAACCTACATTATCTATTCCATTTATTCCTGAGAACAATCCTTTAAGGAGATACAAATCACATTTCACAGATGGAAAACTGGCACTTGGAGAAGCTAAATAATCTGCTTGTATAAAACACACACTGAGTAGAGAAGTAGTGCTTGAACTCATATCTGCCTGACTTTAAAGCTCGTCTTATTAACCTCAATTCAGTGGTGTTCTTCATGGGGGAAAACTCTTTCAATGGACTGACACAGTTTTGATAGTTTCAATATTAAAATCACAAAAGTTTGTTGGCATGCTAAGAGCTGTGAGTTATACCTAACAGGAGTTGCCATTCACTTCTGATCATACTTAGAGCACTTTCTCTCCTCCAATCTTGTGCCAGTAGTTGGCTAGTTCAGACTCATGTTCCTTTTTCTCTTTTGAAATTAAGGTCACTGTCTCCAGGAGTTTGCATTTATCTTCCTGCATGAGGGGAAGAGATAAGAGTATTAATATGTTCAATAGATCTTGATTTAAATTGCTAAAATAATGTACATTATAAATCCCTTAATATTTATTAATAGATAAATGAATGTTTCTTTGTAAACCCCAAAGTTCTTACAGAAGTAGTTTACAAATCTCCTTTACATATATTATTTTGCTTAATCCTCAGAATAGTTTTGCTCTGCATGTGATAATCCTGCCTTATAAATGAAAATAACTTGAGCCTCATTGAGATTAATTGATTTGTCTCCAAATCATACATCTAAAAAGTCATAGAGCCAAGATTTCAATCCAGGTCTTTTAATGCATATTTCAGTGATTTCTAAGATACCACAGCTCTTCTCCAACTATGCTGATCTTGCACAAGTTTACTTAGGATGAGGGAATTTATACATGTAAATGAGAAAACTTCAGAAAATAATAGTACTAACCTTTATCAAAATTGTGTTTGCAATTGCTATTTTAGTCTGTATTAAACCATTCTTGGTTCCTGGGCCTAGTGAGGATATGATCATTTAATTTTGTGAATGCTTATGCATTCTGATAGCATATCAGTATTTTACAGTGGTTTTGAATGTAGTTCAGATCTAAGTTTTATATGATATAATATGAATAATACAAGTAAATTCAAATAGTTTGATTTTACTTTAAACTAGTGTGGACTTTTCAGTTTCTACTTATTTTACTTTTTTCATATTATCCTTTTCCTTTCCTTTTCTTCATGTTGGAAATCTTTCTTCTGCTGTCTTCTGTCAAATAAAAGGAAAACCCCACCTAAACGGTAATCTTTCTGTTGAATATCTTTTTGTACTACTATTTCAAATTAGCATTATAAATACCTTTTTTTTGTATTAATTAAAGAAACCATTCTACTCTATCTTAGAACCATCTTTTTTTTTTTCAAATTAAAAAATAGCTTAGTGTGCTTGTCAAGGCAAATTTATTTATATGAAGGAATATTGAGGATTAAATGTGTAAATTATAAATAATTTTGTACAAAATATTTTATCTTAATATAGTTTTAAAATTTTATATTTTTAACCATAGCCCACCAAGAAAACACATTGTGGAGCGCAATACAGAATTTTATCACATACCTACTCATAGTGATGCTAGCAAGAAGAGACTGATAGAGGATACTGAAGACTGGCGTCCAAGGACTGGAACTACTCAGTCTCGCTCTTTCCGAATCCTTGCCCAGATCACTGGGACTGAACATTGTAAGTAAACTCCTAGGCATCTGTATTAGTCAGGGTTCTCTCAGGAAACAGAATCAACAGGGGATATCTGTCAATAATATGAGATTTTATAAGAGTCTTTCACACGACCGTGGAGATGCACAAGTCCAGGTTCCGCAGGGAGGCTGCAAACCAGGGGCTGATGAAAGTCCAATGAAAGGTCCTTGATGAGTTTCTGGGAGAAGCTGGCTGTCCAAAGACGAGCTGGGAAATTCTCTCTGAATGTTGAAATCACTTCCCCTTTTAAGGCATTCAACTGATTGGATAAAAGTGTTACCCATTGCTGATGCAATCTCCCTGATTGATGCAGATGTAATCAGCCATCCATGCAGTAAACTCACTGGTGACCGAAGTCCATAAATGCTCTTGTGTTATTACAATTATCCCAGTGCTTGCTGGACCAAACACCTGGGCACAATTAACCTGGCCGAGTTGACACATTAGCCTAACCATCACAGTCCACCCCTTGTCAACTACACAACCATACACATAACCTTAAACCATACATAGTCTCTAAGTAAAAACAATAACAGACAAGCATACATATATATTTCCACCTAACAATGTTCAGCTCACCTGCGTATAACCAGAAACGCATTAATTCCCTACAGAATAGGGTGCAAGTCCTTGGGTAGTATTCACTCTTAAACTTGACATCCTTAAATATTATGACATGAAATTAATACAACTTTTCATATGATAGGGGAAAAGGTTGGGGAAGAAAACAAAGAAATTTGTTTTGTGTACATATATAATCATACTCATAACGAAACAAGAAAGAAAGGTTCATGACTATAACAGTCCTTGTTTTTGTAACTAGACACGTGGTCAAAGTTCATATTTATCACTATCTTCTTACACTACCCTTTCCATGTTCCCGTTACCCTCAGCAAGCACTTCAGCTGGCCGTGGTTCTTTGCCTGGTGGGGTGACCCAAACGTTCATTCCTGAAGATTCTAGGCCATTCTTGGTCCTGCTTGAATTGGTTTGTTGCAATTTTCCATTGACTTTAATCACAGGGCATGTCAGTGCTAGGAGATGCCCTAGAGAATCTCCTGTATTCCAGGCAAACTCTTCTTTACCCCCATTATGTAGATGTAGTCCTATTTCCCCTTGATAGTCAGGTTCAATCACCCCAGCCAGTACAGGAATTCCCTTCTTTGCCTGTTGATTCATGGGTAAGAGGAGCCCAAAGTGGCCAGGTGGCAGTCTTAACTTCCAGTTCAATGGAATCATTGTTGTGTTCCCTAGTGGCAGCACTCCTCCTTTTGGGACTAAAACCTGTAGACCAGCAGAGCTTAAGGTTGCAGGGACAGGAAGGAAAAATTTTCCTAGTGAGTCACAAGGGGTAGTAGTGAGTGGTGCTACTCCCATTTCCACCCTTTGCTTCCTGGCCCCATGAATCCTGGTTATGGGAGAAACAGCACCATAGAGCGGACGCTGATTTAGAGCATACGCAGCCTCCTGAAGAACATTGCCCCAAGCCCTGCAAGGTGTTGCCACCTAGTTGGCACCATAATTGAGTCTTCAAAAGGCCATTCCACCATTCTGTTAATCCAGCTTCTTTCAGGATGATGGGGAACATGGTAAGACCAGTGAATTCCATGGGCATGTGCCCATTCCTGCACATCATTTGATGTGAAATGGGTTCCTTGATCAGAAGCAATGCATGTGGAATGCCATGGCGGTAGATAAGACATTCGGTAAGTCCATTGGTAGTTTTGGAAGAAGCATTGCATGCAGGAAATGCAAACCCATAGCCAGAGTATGTGTCTATTCCAGTTAAAACAAACTGCTGCCCCTTCCATGGTGGAAATGGCCCAATGTAGTCAACCTGCCACCAGGTAGCAGACTGGTCACCTCGAGAAATGGTGCCATATTGGGGGCTGAGTGTTGGTCTCTGCTGCTGGCATATTGGGCATTCAGCAGTGGCTATAGTCACGTCAGCTGTGGTGAGGGAAGTTCATGTTGCTGAGCCCATGCATAACCTCCATCCCTACCTCCATGGCCACTTTGCTCATGAGCCCATTGGGCAATGACAGGAGTGGCTGGGGAAAGAGTCTGAGCATTAGTCACAGAGCGGGTCATCTTATCCACTTGATTATTAAAAATTCCTCCTCTGCTGAAATCACCCTCTGGTGACCATTCACATGGGACACAAATGTGTTTGTTTTTTGCCCATTCAGAAAGGTCTGTCCATAATACCTCTTCCCCCAGATCTCCTTGTCAAAATTTTCCAATCATGTTCCTTCCAAGTCTCTGACCATCCAGCCAAACTATTGGCAACAGCCTATGAATCAGTTTACAAACAGACCTCTGGCCATTTCTTCTTCTAGGCAAAATGAACGACCAGGTGCACTGCTCGAAGTTATGCCCACTGGGAGGATTTGCCCTCACGGCTATCCTTCAAGGATATCCCAGAAAAGGGCTGCAGTGCTGCAGCTGTCCACTTTCAGGTGTTACCTGCATATCATGCAGAACCATCTGTAAACAGGATGAGTTTTCTCATCCTCAGTCAACTAATTGTAAGGGACTCCCCAAGAGGCCAAAGCTGTGGGCTGGGAAAGAGAAGATAACATGGCAGGGGTGGTGACCATAGGTATTTGGGCTACTTCTACATGTAACTTGTTTGTACCTTCAGACTCGCTCGAGCCCTATCTCATATATACCATTTCCACTTTATCATGGAGTACTGCTGTGCATGCCCAACTTTATGGTCTAGTGGGTCAGACAATACCCAGCTAATGATAGGCAACTCAGGTCTCATGGTAACTTGATGGCCCATGGTTAAGCATTCAGTCTCTACTGAGGCCCAGTAGCAAGCCAAAAGCTCTTCCTTAAAAGGGGAGTAGTTATCTGCAGAGGATGGCAGGGCTTTGCTCCAAAATCCTAAGGGTCTGC
>JAQZBX010099161.1:0-11503 GCA_029593785.1 Cabassous unicinctus
AAAAAAAAAAAAAAAAAAAGATGGAGTAGTAATACTAATGCCAGACAAAATAGATTTTAAATGCAAAACTTTTATAAGGGATGGAGAAGGTCATTATATATTAATAAAAAAGACAATTGAACAAGAAGAAATAAATATTCTAAATATTTATGCACCTACCTTAAGTGCCCCAAGATACATGAGGCACACACTGTCAAAGCTGAAAGGAGAAATCGATGCCTCTACAATAATAGTTGGAGACTTCAATACGCAATTCTCAATTTTGGATAGAAATTCTGGACAGAGGATAAATGAAAAAACAGAGTACTTGAATAATATGATAAATGAACTAGACATAACCAATATCTATAGATCATTGAACCCCAAAACAGCAGGGTATACATTCTTTTTAAGTGCTCATAGATCCTTCTCCAAGATAGACCATATATTGGGTCTCAAGGCAAGTTTCAATAAATTTAAAAAGATTGAAATTATACAAAATATTTTCTCTGATCATAAAAGAATGAAATTGGAAATTAAAAATGAACAGAAAAAAGGAAAATTCGTGAATATATGTAGAATAACAACACACTCTTAAACAACCATTGGGTCAAAGAAGATATTGCAAGAGAATTTAGAAAATATCTTGATATGAATGAAAATGAGAAAAAAATATATCAAAACCTATGGGACACCACAAAGGCAGTGATGAGAGGAAAATTTATAGCCTTCAATGCTTACATTAAAAAAGAAGAAAGAATAAAAATTGAAGCTCTAATTGCACACCTGGAAGAAATTGAAAATGAACAGCATACTAATCCCAAACCAAGCCAAAGGAAAGAAAAAGTAAAGATGAGAGCAGAAATCAATGAAATTGGAAAACAAAGAAAAAACAATAGAGAGAATCAATAAAACCAAAATTTGGCTCTTTGAAAAGATCAACAAAATTGACAAACTCTTAGCTAGACTGTCAAAGAGAAAAAAAGAAAAGACACAAATAAAATAAGAAATGAGAGGGGATACATTACCATTGATACTATAGAAATAAGAGTGATCATAAGAGGATACTATGAACAACTTTATGCCAAAAAAACTAGAAAATGTAGATGACATGGACAAATTCCTGGAAACACATGAGCCACCTATGCTGACTTTAGAAGAAATAGAAGACATCAACAAAACAATAACAGTGAAGAGATTGAAACAGTCATCAAAAACCTCCCAAAGATGAAAATCCTGGGACCAGATGGCTTCACAGGTGAATTCAACCAGTCGTTCAAAGATGAACTAATACTGATCTTATTCAAGCTCTTCCAAAATATTGAACAGGAAAGAATGCTGCCAAATTCATTCTAGGAAGCCAACATCACTCTTATACCAAAAATAGATAAAGATAATACAAAAAAAGAAAATTACAGACCAATATCTCTAATGAATATAGACACAAAAATCCTCAACAAAATACCTGCAAACAGAACCCAAAAGCACATTAAAATAATTATACACCATGGTCAAGTGGGTTTTATCCTAGGTATGCAAGAGTGGTCCAACACAAGAAAATCAATTAGCACAATAAACCATATTGATATTGAAGGAAAAAAAATCAGGTTATTTTTTGATAGATGCAGAAAAGGCATTTGACAAAACACAGGACCCCTTCTTTATAAAAACACTCCAAAAGATAGGAATAGAAGGAATCTTTCTGAATATGGTAAAGTGCCTATGCAAAAAACATAGAGACAGCATTGTACTCAATGCAAAAAGACCAAAATCTTTCCCGCTGAGATCAAGAAGAAGAATAGGATGCCCAATATCAACATTATTACACAATATTGTGCTAGAAGATATAGCTAGAGCAATAAGGCTAGACAAAGAAATAAAAGCACCCAAACAGGAAAGGAAGAAGTAAAACTTTCAATATTCACTAATATTGAAATATTGATAAAACTATCAATATTCAATGATGACATGATCTTATATCTAGAAAAGCCTGAAAAATCTACAACAAAACTACAAGAATTCATAAAATAGTCCAGCAAAGTGGAGGGATACAAGGTTAATATGTGAAAATCAATAGTGTTTCTATACACTACTAATGTGCAGTCTGAGGAGGAAAGCAAAAGAATAATCAATTTATAATAACATTTAAAACAATAAAATAATTTGGAATAAACTTAACCAAGGACATAAAGGAATTTTTATTCAGAAAACTACAAAACATTTCTAAAAGAAACTGAAGAAGACAAATAAATGGAAGATAATCAATGTTCATGGATTGGAAGACTAAATATTGTTAAAATGTCAATTCTACCAAAACTGATTTACAGATTCAACAAAATCCCAATAAAAATCCCAACAGCCTTTATTGCAGAAATCAAAAAGCCACTAATCAAATTTATTTGGAAGGGTAAGCAACCCAGAATAGAGAAAAATATCTTTAAAAAGAAGAACAAAGTTTGAGGACTCTCACTTCCTGACCTTAAAGCATATTACTTAGCTTCAGTGATTAAAAAAACAGCAGGATACTAGCAAAAGGACCAACAGATTGACCAATGGAACCAAATCAAGAACTCAGAAATCGACCATCTCATCTACAGTCAAGAGATTTTGACAAGGCTATTAAACCCACCTAGCTGGGCCAGAATAGTCTATTCAACAAATGATGCTGGGAGAACTGAATAGCTATATCCAAAGGAAAGAAAGAGGACCGATATTTCACACCTTATACAAAAATTAACTCAAAATGGATCAAGGATTTAAATATAAAAACAAAAACCATAAAACTCCTATAAGAAAATGTAGGAACATATCTTCAAGATCTTGTGGTAAGCGGTAGTTTCTTAAAAATGCCCAAAGCTTAAGCAACAAAAGAAAAAACAGATAAATAAGACCTTCTCAAAATTCAGCACTTCTGCACTTCAAAGGACTTTGCTGAAATGCTGAAAAGGCAGCTGACTCAATGGGAGAAAATATTCCGTAATCACATATCTGATAAGAGTTTAATATCTGTGATATATAAGACCATAGCACTCAATGATAAAAAGACAAAGTATCCAATTAAAAAATGAACAAAAGACTTGAAAAGAAAACTGTCCAAAGAAGAAATACAAATGGCAAAGAAACACATGAAAAAATGGTCAACATCACTAGCAATTAAGGAGATAGAAATCAAAATTACAATGAGATATCATTTCACACCTATTAGACTGGCCACAATTAAAAAGTTGGAAAACTGTAAATGTTGAAGAGGATATGGAGAAGATATGAATGCTTATTCACTGTTGGGAATGTAGAATTGTACAGCCACTGTGAAGGACTGTTTGACAGTTGCTAAGGAAGTTGAATATAGACTTGCCATTTGACCCGGCAATACCATTGCTTGGTATATTCCCAAAAGAACTGAGAGCAGTGACATGAATAGATATCTGCACACCGATGTTCATAGCAGCATTATTCATGATAGGCAAAAGTTGGAAAAAACCAAGGTGTCCATCAACTGATGAATGGATAAGCAAATTGTGGAGTATAAACACAATGGACTATCATGCAGTGGTAAGAAGAAATGAAGTAGTGAAACATATGAAAACATGGATGTACCTGGAGGATATTATGTTAAGTGAAGCAACTTATTTTAACAACCTAATTTATTTCTCTTCTTTCCTTCATTTTTTGTATTATGGCTTAAGTTACTTTTCTTTCATTGTGCCATTCATCACCATCAGGTCCATTTTCCTTTTATGTATGTTTACAATTTCTTCAGTATGTTCCCCCAGTGTCATCTTAATATCCTTTATCTCTTCCTTAAATTCATTAAGTTGACTCATGATATTAGTTTGAACATCTGTGATTTGTTGTTCCACATTCTGCATCTCCTCCTGTTTTTTAGTTTGCTCATTAGACTGGGCCATGTCTTCCTGTTTCTTAATATGGCTTGTAATTTTTTGTTGCTGTCTAGGCATCTGTTTATCTTGATTGGCTTATTTTGTTTGTTAGCTTCTTTTTCTACTCTATGGTTTATTTTGTTATTTCTTTGTGTGTGGTAAGGTTGATACTTGTAATTTGGTACCTCTTCTTCTATATCCTTGCAGTTGTCAGTATTCCCATGAAAAAAATTTAGGACCAGAGAAAAGGAAAGAGCTTAGAAGTGCAAAATAACAATATTAATAATATAAAATATATAAATTCCTACATCAAAAAGGAAGAATGAGCTAAAATCAAAGACCTAACTGCACACCTGGAGGAATTAGATAATGAACAATAAACTAACCCAAAAGCAAGTAAAAAGAAAGAGCAAAAATTAGAGCAGGGATAAATGAAATTGAAATAAAGAAAGCACTAGAAGAAAATTAACAAAACAAAAAGCTGATTCTTTGAAGAGATTAATAAAATTGACAAACACTTATCTAGACTAACAGAGGAAACAAAGAGAGGAGATGCAAAAACATAAAATAAGAAATGATGAAGGAGTTATCATCACTGACACCACAGAAATGAAGAGTATCATAAGAGGATACTTTGAAAAATTATATGCCAACTAGGTGGATAATTAGAGGAAATGGACAAATTCCTAGAAACACACGAGCAGCTTACATTAACAAAAGAAGAAATTGATGAAATCAACAGAACATTCACAAGTAACAAGAAAGAATTAATCATCAAAAACCTCCCAAATAAGAGCCAATGAACAGATGGCTTCACAGGTGAATTCTACCAAACATTTCAGAAAGAACTAATATAAATCTTGCTTTAACTTTTCAAAAAAATAAAAATGGAAGGATCATTGCCTAACTCATTCTATGATGCTGTAACTGTTGGCCAATTTGATGTAATTATGAATTCCAAAAATATAATTGGATCATGCTTGTAAACTGATCTGTTAATCTGGGCAAGATTAGGTTATGATTAGGGCGTTGACTGGGCCACGTCAGTAGGGCGTTGAGCCCCACCCCTTGGTGGGTGGGGAATCGAATATAAAAGGCAAGGCAAAGAACAGAGTTAAAGCAGTCTTTTGAGAAGCAGTTTTGATGTTGGAAAGAAGGCCCCAGGAGAAGAGAAGCAAGCCGTTCACCTGATCGTCTACAGCTGATCTTGTAGAGGAAACAGGAGCTAAGCCCGGAGAGAAATGCAGCCCCAGGAAAAGAGGAACCCCAGAAGCCTGAACCCTGGCAAATGCCAACAGCTGTCTTGCTCTAACACGTGGCAATGGACTGTGGTGAGAGAAGAAACATAACGCTTTATGGCCTGGTATCTGTGGACTTCTACCCCAAATAAATACCTGTTGTAAAGACCAACCCATTTTTGGTATTTCACATTAGCACCCCTTTGGCTGACTAATACAGATGCCAACTTCACTCTAATTCCACAGCCAAACAAAGATGCCACAAGAAAAGAAAACTGCAGACCAATCTCCCCAATGAACTTAGATAATAAAATCCTCAACAAAATACTCCATAATCGTATTCAACAACAAATCAAATGAATTATACACTGTGACCAAGTGGATTTCATCTCTTGTATATGAGGATGGTTCAATGTAAGAAAATCAATCAATGTAATATACCATATAAAAAGACTGAAATTTTTAAAAAAAGCACATCATTTGTATAGATGCAGAAAAAGCACTTGAAAAAATACAACACCCTTTCCTGAAAAATAAACTTCAAAAGACAGGTATAGAAGGAAACTATCTCAAGAAGATAAAAAAAAAAGGGTATATATGAAAAACCCAAAGCTAACATCATATTCAATTTTGAAATCCTAAAAGACTTCCCTGTAGGATCTGGAGCAAGACAGCAATGCCCAATTTTACTGCTCTTATTTTTCATTGTCTTAAACATACTTGCTCAAGCACTTAAGCAAGAAAAAGATATAAAAGCATTCAAATTGGAAAGGAAGAAGTAAATTTTTCACTATTTACAGATGACATGATCTTATTCGTAGAAAGTCCTGAGAAATCTATATCAAAGCTCTTAGAGATTATAAATGAGTTCATAAAAGTGTCAGGTTATAAGAACAATGTGCAAAAAAAAGTAGAATTTCTGTACACCAATAATTAGCAATCTGAGGGGAAATTAAGAGAAAATTGCCATTTACAATAATAACTAAAAGAAACAAATAACTAGGAATAAATTTAACTAAAATGTAAATGACTTGTATGCAGAAAACTACACAACACTGTTAAAGGAAATCAAAGAAGACCTAAATGAATGGAAGAATATTCCCTGTTCATGGATAGGAAGACTAACAATCATTAAGATGTCTATCCTACCCAAACTGATTTACAGATTTAACACAATCCCAATAAAAATTATCACAGCAATTTTTAATGAATTGGAAAAGCTAAAAGAATTTTATTTGGAAGGGCAGGTGCCCCAAATAGCCAAAGATATATTGAAAAAGAAAAATGAATTTGGAAGAATCTCACTACCTGACTTTAAAACATAGTGCAAAGTTACAGTGATCAAAACTTTGTGGTTTTGGTGCAAGGATCTACCTACTGACCAATGGACTCAACCTGTGAGTTCTGAGATAGATCCTCACATATACAGTAAACTGATATTAAACAAGGTGACCAAGCACATTCAACTGGGAGAAAATGATCTCTTCAACAAATGGTACTTGGATAACTGGATATACATAGTTAAAAGAATGAGAGAGGAACACAATTTCATACCTTATACAAAAATTAATTCAAGATGGATCAAAGATCTAAATACAAGAACCAAGACCATGAGATCTTGGAAGATAATGTAGGGAAGCATATATAGGATCTTATGTTAGGAAATGGTTATATGAACTTTATACCCAAAGCATGGACAACGGGAAAAAAAAAAAAAGATAAATGGGACATCCTCAAAATTAAAAACTTTTGCACTTCAAAGGTGTTTGTCAAGTAAGCGAAAAGGCAGCCTATCCAATACGTGAAAATATTGGTTAACCATATATCTGTTAATTGTCTAAAATCCAGTATATGTTAAGAAATCCTTCAGCTCAGAAATAAAAAGACATACAACCCATTTAAAAAAACAGGTAAGTGATTTGAATAGACATTTTTCCAAAGAAGAAACAAAAATGGATAAATAGCACATGAAAAGATGCTCAACATCACTAATTATTAGGGAAATGCAAATCAAAACTTCAATGGGATATCATCTTACACCCATTAGACTGGCAGTTATTAGAAAAACAGAGTATTACAAGTGTTGGTGAGGATGTGGAAGAATGGGAACTCTTATCCACTGCTGATGGGAATGTAGAGTGGTGAAGCCATTGTGAAGGACAGTTTGTCGGTTCATCAGATAACTAACTATAGAATGGCCATATGATCCAGCAATCCCACTGCAGGGTATATATCCAGAATAATTGAAAGCATGGAAACCAACAGTATAAGCACACCAATGTTCATAGCAGAATTATTCACTATTGCCAAATGTTGGAAACAACCCAAATATCCATCAAGAGATGACTTGATAAACAAATCATGATATATACATATAATAGAATATTATTCAGTTATAAGAAGGAATGCAGTATTAACACATGGGAGAGCACAGATAGATGCATCTTTAAGACCTTTGGTTGAATGAAAGAAGCCAGGCACTGAAGGACAAGTATTACATGACCTCAGTGATATGAATTAAGCAAATTCAGCAGACTGAGAGAGCTAGAGTCTGGAAAATAGGTTTACAGGAGTTACAAAGGGAGTAGACTGTTGTGAGCCAATTTCCATATGGGCAGAATCTATGATAATTTGGAAGGGTTTAGTTGTGTAGTGGATGTGCATGACAGTGGTGCAGTAATGTTATTGGGCTGGGCAGTGCTGGACTGTGAGGGAGATAGTGTGGGAAGATTGGTTTTGACTGTCCATTGAACTGAGGGGAGGGTTGGTGAAGGGAGCAGGTGAACTCTGGGGTTTTATGGGTGTGTGGTTGAAACTACAATGTTTGAAGTGTTCTTTTGGAAAGTATAGCACGTGAAGGATATTAGTTTAGGGTGTTGGATGTGGGGAGCATGCAGTACAGGGCACACCTTGAACAGGCTTCTAGGGAGTATGTGAGAGTTCATCTTGTCATAGTGTTTTATCAGTGGGTGGAGATGGACATAATGAGGAGGAATGTGTTGGACTCCCATCCTGTGGAGTCTTGCTATGTTCTTAAATGGAGGGTTGGGAGTCTCTTGAGAGCATAGGCAGTGCCTAAAAGGGGAAGACAGACCAGTATGTCAAGCCCTCAATGTTGTTGCAAGTAACTATGAATCTTGTTCTTCAAGTAGTGAAGCCTGGGGCTTGCCATGCATCCAGAGGGGAGGCAGGGGGAGGAATAGAATAGATGAAATATGGGAAATTTTGGGGGCGATGATACTGTTCTACATGATTTTGCAATGGTGGATACAGGCCATGTTATATTTCATCAAAATCATAAAAGTGTATTGTCCAAAATGTAAACCATAATGCAAACCATTGGCCATGGTTAGGAGCTATGTTTCAATATTCATACATCAATTGTAACAAATGTACCATCCACATATAAAATGTTATTAATAGGGAAAGGGGAACCAGGGGAGGATGTTGGGTATATGGGAATCCCCTATATTCTGTATGTGAATTTTCTGTAACCTAAAACTTCTTTAAAGACAAAATGAAAAAAGTAAGACCCTGGGGTAATAAATGATAGAAAATGTCACTGTACATACAAGACAAAAGATCTTATAATGATGAAAGACATAATGCAATTTTTTAATTTTATATTTTTTATTATTTTTTATAATTACAAAATTGTTATAAAATTTTTTGTATTTTATTTTTTATTTTTAAAAGTATCATTATTATTTCATTTTCTTATTAATTGTATTTGGTTATTTTGTTGGCCTTATTTTTGAAGAAGTTTTGGATCACAGAAGTGTTACAACTTGGGCAGAGGAGGATCATTGGTGCAGCATGTCAGTGATGAGGGATGCATGGGAAAAGGTTCACCTGGGGAATGCCTATAAAGCACATAAATGTGTTCAAGTGTTCATGGGACATTGTCACAGTGGGTGGAGATTCACACAATAACCAAAAAAATATCAAATTCCCATCCTGGGGAGCTCTGCCACATTCTCTAATGGGACAGCAAGAATATCCCGAGGACATTGGCAGTGACTAGTGAGGTAGGGTGGACCATTGATGGGCCCTTGATATTGATGACTGTACATATGAACCTTTACTTTTGAAATTAAAACTTAGCCTAGTATTACAGGGTGTCTAAGGGTTCCCGCCTGAGAGCCTCCTTGTTGCTCAAATGTGGCCTTTCTCTAAACCAGTCTCAGCATATAAATGCATTACCTTCCCTCCAGCATGGGACATGAGTCCCGGGGATGAGACCCCCTGGCACTGAGGGATTATTTTTAAGCACTGACATGCAATGCATCTGGTAAAACATTGACCAAAAGGGGGAAAGGGTAAAGACAAATGAGTGTATACGGTTAAGAGACTTCAATGTGAGTCTGGAAGTCTTTCCAGAGGTTATGCTTATGCACGTCTCAGCAGGATGAGATTGCCTGCAAAGTAAATATTGCCCCAAATTGTGGGTCTCCTGAGGGATCTGAAGACATCCAGACACTTTAATCAGTGCAAACAACTCAGGAGTTTGCTGCCCTGCCAGTGGGCCCCACTTTGGAATTTATGCTCCCCAGTGTGATAGAGTTGGACTCGGTTGTGGTTTCCCTACACATGGCTCTTCTGCCCCTTCTATTTGAACCTATAGTTAGTACTAAAGTTGATAGGTTTATGTCCAAAAGACTTAAATTTTGGGGCTGTCAATGTGCCAGGCATGCCCTGAATCTCAAAAGCCTTGCCACACCTACTCTCCAGTTCATTGGACTCTTCCAGGACAATTAACAAAGAAATGATGTTGTACAAAATCATCCCAAGGAACAGAGAAAGTCTGCAACTGCAAGCAAGATTGTCCCATCCATTTGTCTCAGGGGATCTAAGACCCCTCTCAATTAGAGGCAGAATGGGCATCCCCATCTCAATTAATCAGGATTGGGGAATGAACGATGGACTAGAGGAGACTTAGTGTTACTCTACCACAGACGTTTTGTGATTCTCACAATAGAAGATCTTTTATCACTGATGTGGAGGCAGTGGTCACTGAAGGTTCTGGGGGGATGGAAAGGGAAGAACAGGGGTAATATAGGGACATTTTTGGGACTTGGGAATTGTCCTAAATGACATTGCAATGACAGATACAGGCCATTATATATCTTAACATAACTTACAAAATTGTGCAGGAGAGAGTGTAAACTACAATTTAAACTATAATCTACACTTAGTGGCAATACTCCAAAATGTGTTCATCAGTTTTAACAAATGTACCACACTAATGAAGGTTGTCGCTAATGTGGGAAAATGTGGGAGGGGTAGGGAGCGGGACATATGAGAATCCCCTGTATTTTTTGTGTAACATTTATATAATCAAAATATCTTTAAAAATTGAAAAAATATATTAAAAATAATAAATTTAGTAAAAGGAAGGAAATAAAACTTTGAGTGGAGAGGATTTAAATAGAGACTAGAAAACAATCAAGACAATCAACAAAACCAAAAGCTGCTTTTAACATACTTTTGTTCCAAACTCTTCACTAGAATGACAAAGGAAAAAAAAAAGAGATAGAGAAGAAGCAAATAACTAAAACTGAAAATGAAAAAAAATTCGTATGGAAGAACCAAAATTATCTTAAAAATGTACACAAAATTCTGAAGATGCACACTCCTGCATTCCAAAATTATTAGAAAGCTACAGTAATGAAAACAGAGTTCCATTAGCATAAATATAGGCATATAGACCAATGGTATAGAATTAAGAGCTCAGAAATAACCACTGACAGCTATGTTCAATTTGTTTATTACAAGCGTGCCATGTCCATTCAATGGGGAAGGAATATTCTCTTCAAGATATGGTGTTGGGGCACCAGGATAGCGACATCCAAAAACAATGAATTTAGACCCACATCTCACAGTATATACTGCAAAATGATTCAAGAGCACAAATTATAAACCTCTTTGAAAATAGCAAATGGGTAAATCTTCATACCTTTCATTTGGTAAAGGATTCTTAGATATGACACTGAAAACATGAGCAACAGAAGAGAAAATATACATTGGACCTCATCAACATAAACTTTTTATGCATCAAAGGTTATCATCAATTTTTGATATTTCTCAGCATGGATGAACCTTAAAAATACTATGCTAAATGAAATAAGCTAAATACAAAAGGACAGCTATTGCATGATTTAATTTACATGAAATATCTAGAGTATTTGTTTATTCTAGGAGCCTTTGTTTAAAAGGTACAGCATTTCTGTTTGGGGGATGGAAAAGTTTTGGTAATGTGCAGTGGTGATGGTACCACTATGTGTATATGTAATTAATAAAACTAAATTGAACACTTGAAAGTGGCTAAATGTGAGATTTTGAGTTATATATGTGTCACCACAAATAAAATATTTTTAAAAATTATATTTAAGTAACAATCAGTAA
>JAQZBX010099162.1:0-11508 GCA_029593785.1 Cabassous unicinctus
GCACCGGGAAGCGAACCCGGGGCCTCTCATATGGTAAACGGGTGCGCTATCCATTGCGCCACACCCGCTTCCTGCCGTGAGGTTGCTGCATCAGCCCACCGCACCGCTCAGGCCGGCGTGCCCTCACAAGGAGGCCTCGGGACGCGAACCCGGGCCTCCCATATGGTAAACGGGGGCTCTATCCACTGAGCCACACCCGTTTCCCTGGAAAGTTCTTTTGTCTGATGGTTTGGCCCCTGTAAAATACATGTAAAACCAACACTTTGTGTGTGTGTGATTTGTATGAACAGAACCACTGCCAGCCTGGACTAAAAGGGACAGAGAAGGGACAAATTGAAGGAAAAATCACTTCAAGGGCAGAACCATGGAAGCTGAGGTCTGGACTGAAGACATATTCTTGGGCCAAGAGAGCAGGCCCACCCATGTGTGTGGAAAGGGGATGTCTGCCCCGGTGCTTGGAGAGGGTGGGCCTTGTGTCCCCTTGTTCAGGAAGAGTCCCTCCAGCCCAGTGCTCAGAGAGGGTAAACCCTGTGCCCCGGGGAATGCAGAGGCCTGGCCCCCAACCCAGCCCCCACAGCCTTCCATTTAAACTCTTTCCTAACACAAACTCTAAGGTGGGTCAGAAAAATGTTCTCCTAACGGCTCTTCTTATTCCCAATAGTCTCTCCTTTCTGGAGTAATATGTGGAGACTTTGCTTTCATTGTGGGAAAGCAAGTTCATGGGATGAGTCTGGTCACCCTCAGTCCCTCATCTCCCTTTCTCTACATTACTGTGTCTGGCCCAGAGAGGATACACAATAATGTTTATTGAACATTAATAACAAACCAGCTAGCATTTAGATTTCAGGTAGGAGTACAGAGAGAAAAAAACATCAGTAGATCCATCTGGAATCCCCTGGCAGACATTTCCTGGCCTGATTTTCTCATTTCTCCATCCTCCCAATCCACATCCGCATCGCCATGGGATAGCAAGACAAGTGAGACAGCAAAGAGGGTAGACACACCTAAGTTACGTGGGCATTCAGCCTCCACAGCCCAGAAACCCATAGAGCATGTGTCGAGCAGCCCATCTGCATCAACAACCTGGGTATCAAGAGACTAGGAGGTTGATAGGCAGCTACATTCATAGAAAATCTACAGCTCTTCTAGCTTCTGGGGTAAATAGGCACAGTGTGAAGATAACGTTTTCCACTAAGAAATAAGTGCTTGATTTGTCATGACAAAAAAAAGGAAAATAACCAAATACTCAAATCATTTGAAGGCTGCCAGAAAAAAAACAGGCTCAATTCTTAGACCTGCCTCTTACCAACTCTGTGGCTTGTTACCTTGTCTGTAAAATGGGGCTGTGGATTTCTTCTTCATGGCGTTGTTGAGGGGCTAGATGAAATAACACATGAAAAAAACATTCAGCAAAATGCTTGCTAATTATAGGCACTAAATGCTTGTTTTCCTCCTTTTTCTCTTAGGGTAATGAAATCATTCGAATGTCAGCTCCATGTCTTATCAATCTAAACCCTGTGTCTCAATTTTCCAACTCCTGGTAGAAAAGATCATTGCTCTGCAAATATTCACTTCCTTTATCCCCCAACTCTACGAGAGGAGTGGGCTTCCCACCCCATGGAAGCTGGGCTCAGCCGTGTGACTTGCTCTGGCCTCGTGGTAGGTGAAGCAAACTTCTCCAGCTCTTGACTTTGGGCATGGCCATGTGCCTTGCTCTGGCCAATGAGACATTAGCAGAAGAGATATAAAAGGAACTGAAAATGTGATTTTTTTAGAGTAGGGCTTGTCAAAAACACTTGGCCTTTCACTATAAAATATGCAGCAGGTAGCCCACTGGTCCAAGGAAGAGACCCAGACCCAATGTGCAGCTTGCAGCCAAGATCAGCAGAGCGACCCTGTCTAACCCAAGACACAAGAGCAATAGTAACTGATCGCTGTTTTAAACCACTGGCAGAAGCAAATACACTACCTGAAAAATTAGCTTTATCACCTTCAATTAAACCTTGTGTTAGGGAAGAAGTGAGTAGTGAATAGAGAAAAGCAAAGTCACGTATCAATATAAATGACGTATAAGCAAATGATCCAGCCACTTGTTTTTTACATTTTAATCTTTGAGAGGCTATAGTTCTCTCTCAGTGTGTGTGTGTTGATCTTTCTGAAGGGTCCTACATACATTGAAATTTTTGCTAAAACAACAGGAGACATTTGGTGTGCACCTTTAGAAATATTTTCTTGCACAACAGCCACTCTATTTTCTGCAGGGGAAAGAATTCCCATACAAAATTTGCATTTTACAGAACATTTGATTGCATGAGCCTTCTGTCTCCTCAACTGAGTGATAATTGTGATAAAGTACAGGTAAATGGAGCTGCATTTTAAAGAGCTTTCTTGGCGCTGGAAACTTTACTATCTATTTCAAACATCAGAAACCTCCAAGAAATGATTCAGAAGGATCCAGTTTGGTAGAACCAAATCCTAAAATACATAAAAACATGCTTTATGCCACAGCTGTCATGTTTGGTAAAGATGAAAGAGTCAGGTTTTAGTTCTGACTCAGCAGGTCTGGGCTGAGGCCCAAGATGCTGCATGTATAACAAGCTCCCGGGGAGGCCAGAGCTGCTAGGCCGCACCGAGTAGTCTCTCCGGGGGTTTCTGTGGAACTGGGGCGCAGTGACCCACAGAGGCTCATGGGTTCTTCCTCCTCCTCTCTCTCCCGTCCCTACTTCCTCGGCATGTATCCTCGGATCACCTCCCAAATAAACGACCTAAGACACCCCCTGTGCTGCGTGGGTGTTTGTGGAGCCTTCTCCTGCCCTGGCCTGGGTGATTCCTGAAGTGCTGGCTCATGTTTGTCCTGCACAGAGTTTGCACAGAGCAGATGCTGGAGACAGGTCTGGTTGACCTGGGGTGGCAGTGGGGGTCCTGGCTCTGGGCTGTGGCCTCCCACACGTGGCTGAGCCAAGGGTCATACACAGCAAGGGAGCAAGCCTTCTCATGCCTATCCTAGGTTTGAGATGCTATCCCCCCAAAACCGAAGTGTAGGGGGGAATCCCAACAGCAAGGTGGGGGAGCAGAAGGCTCCGCAAACCTCTCCTCCCCCTGCCCCTCTTCTAAAGAGCGAAGGGTCCAGCTGCCTGCTCCTCAAAGTCCAGAAGCACAAGCCCCGTGGGCCCCACCAGCTCCTGCAACCTTGGCTCAGTTTACCCGTGGCGTTTAAACGCCGTCTCTGGGTGGAGCAAGTTGATGCAGAGTTCTTGGGTGCCCTCACCCTATCCTGCCATCACTGGTGAGATGTTCACCCTTTTGTACTGATTCCTTTGAGCACAGCCCTTGTGTCCAGCCATGGCCCATGTCCCCTGGCAGTGGGGCCCTCCGCTCTCTCCTTTGGCCCTAGGAAGCTGGAACTTAGGGAGCCCAAAGCATCGAGCAGCCGTTCCCTGAGGACACAGGGCTGTACGAGATGGCCAGTGGGGGTAGGGGGGGAAATATTAGACCTATTAATATTTATTTTCATCCGAAAGCTTTTCTGATGCTCAGTATGAGATAGATGAGTACATGTAAATAATTTATACATGAATATACATATTTTGGTAGTTTTTACTGAAGGCCTATGTGCTCAGATACTTTTGGAGACCACCTACGTGTGAGAAAACCTGGCTGGCTTCTGAGGGCTCAAAACCCCACCCAACAAGATTCACCCTCACGTCCTCCAGGAGCAGGGCTAACCCTCAACCTGACTGAAAGCTTACAGGGCAGCTAAGGGAGTGGTAGAGGTCAGGGGCAATCCAGCCAGTCCCAGCCTCACTGGTGGCCCTTGAGAAGGAATGGGGCCCTTGGCTGGGCGCGGCTCCAACCTCTAGAGAAAAGCTTTCTGTCGGTCTGGTCTGGTCTTCTCCCCAGCTCAGGGACAGAATGTCTACTTACTCTTCAACTACCTTAACCAAAGTTCTTGAAAGATATCAGGTACTGTTGCCCAGAAAGCACCCGATGGACCACCTCGAGGTGTAGGGACTTCTGATCAGGGTTCCCTGTGGCTCTTTGTCAGAGGCCAAATATCCCTGCCAGTAGAGGTAAGAGCTACAGGGCACTGTGAGGCAGGTGAACCGGGTCAAGACTCTCCCTCCGTGTTCATGGCACCCAAGGCCAGCCAGCCAGGCGGCGGCAGCTCCCGGGCCCAGCCACCCCAGGACCTCTGCAGCTGCTTGTGCAGCGAAGGTGCACACAAGAGCCCACACGTCTGTCAACTCTTAAAACCCTCCGTGTGCCCCAGAGAGTCTGCGCTGGTAGGCAGGGCCATTGGGGGTACGCCCCGGTGCTGCCCAAACAGCCCCGCCAGACTCGCCAAGTCTCCAGCCTTGGACTTGCTCAAGGCGCCTCTCCAAACGCTGTGTGTATGGCTAACAGGAAGCAATGCTGAGCCGCGAGCCTTGGGTCTGGGGTGACAGTGGGAAGGTGTGTCACTGCTGTCCCCACTCACCAGGCCCCGTGTAATTACTTAACTGAAGACGAAGGTATTGGCAGGCAGTGGTGCTGCTGAACGTTTTCCTGTTTCCTGGAAGTGACAACCGTTTGCACCTTCAGAGCCTGCCTTTCTGATTTATTCTTCTCTGCTGTTCCATTCACTTTCACGACAGACTCACTGGGAAGCCGGTGGAAGATGGTGCTCTCTGAGGCGGACTGGGCGAGCGCTCTTTGCCCGCGTAAAGGTAGGCTGTGTTTAACGAACGCAGCCCTGAAGGGAAGCTCGAGGAACAAGCATTTCCACCCCACTGGTATTGCAGGTCTTTGTAGAACTACCCTGGTGATGAACATTCTTCGCTCTGGTAAACTGAGGCCCTTCTCTGCCTTTAACTAGCACTGCTCCCTCTTTCCTGTGCCCAATAGCACTTGTTCCTTGAGAAGCCGTGGACTGCCTGGGGCTCAGCTGCTCCTGCTGATGGCACTGGGCCAGGTGTCAGCTTGGGGCCCAGCGACGCTGAAACGATTGATGACAGAGGAGTAAGTCATCCCTCTCGACCCCAGCCAGCTAGGATTCCGCTCTCCTTGGCTCCCCTCTGTCGCTGATGGCTAAGGGAAATGGACTTCTTGGCTCATTCCAAAAGACGAATGGATCTACGTGTGTTTGGAAAGCCTTTTCCAGGCATTATCAGAGCTGGGCTGTAACCCTGCAGGAATTCTGGACCACTGCTCCTGGCACGGCCCCTTGTACAGATTGTTGGCCACAAACCATTCAGTTTTGTTTGTTTGTTTATTTGTTTGTTTTTGTTTTTCTACTTCCCAGTTTATTTTGAAAACAATCTTTTCTGATATATATCCAAATGAATCTGCAATTACAGTTATCTCAGAGTGCACAGAAATTACTTAATATTCTCCTATAAATGAAACATTGACAAAAGAGCACTTATATCATTATTTAAGGACTTTAACATAATAGGATTCTCTTTCTCCAGCTTTTTTAACTATTTTTCTCATCTAAGCCAATATATATTTGGCCCTTAGGTTATAAGTGCATCTAAAAATAGACAAAGTAAGCATAAGGTAAAACAGCATTCAGTGTCTTTTCTGAATATAATAAAATTTTCAGAAGCAAAGTGGTCCAAAAGGAACAAAAGAGCTGACTTCCTTATGAAATAAACTAGATAAACACTAAAATGGAGAATCAAAGAGGCTAAGGACTAATTCTGTCCTGTCCTTTGAGCACACAAGTGTGCTCTATAGGTGTGTGTGAATTAGGTTCCAACTAGATCCTACTGGAATTAGAGTTCCAGTGAACTTTGTGAGCTCCTTTGACCAGGCACAGGTAATCCAGTTAACCGACCCGGAGTAAAAAGATGATGGTAGTCTAGGTAAGGACATCTGTCCATCAGGTTACCCGTGTCAACCTGCTGAAGACGAAGAGTATTCCATCTCGGCAGGCTCAGATAGTAACATGGCCTTACAGTGGTGCTTTATTTCGTTATTTATTAAGATCATAACTAAGCACATTAGAATGCTTGCCATCGCTCGATTGGTACCTTAAGGGTAAACAGTGGAAAGAAATGATTATGTGACAAAATACACAAAACACTATATTTTGTGGCTCTATTTGGTTGTTCCACTATTTTTGTAACTGGGGCAAGATAAGACATCCAATTTGTTTAAGAACATTTAATGAACCCCATAAACTGTCTGACTCAAAGGCTTTTATTACTTCTGCTAAACAACACCAATTTCCATCTACGATAATTTTTTTAAGATAAGAAATAGTAAGTCGACTGAAAAAACAGTTGTGGCCTCGAGCTATGAACGTCACACTTGAGCCCTAGAACATCACGTAGAGGTGTCATTCAGCCGTGAGTGGAGCAGCTTGGCCGTGACTGCTCCAGAAACGCCCTGCGGCGCCTGCCCACTGCTGCCGCAGCCCCTCTCTCCTCTGCTCACCAGAGTCCCAAGGCCCCGCCGACTCTCCTGATGGAACGGAAACCCTAGGAAGTGGTCTTGGTTGGATTTGTTTTAAAAACTTGTCATTTTGATTTGTTAAGGACTGGAAACGTGAAGTGCATACTTCTCTCCTTTCTTTCTACAAAATGGCAAAATCCTTATATATATATATATATATATAAAAAATTCTGGTTTTTACCACAATAATAATGATATACTCATTAATGATCGATTATTCTGACACTTCTGGGTTAATAGTATTTTTTTTAAGATTTGTTTTATTTATTTATCCTCCCACCCCTCCACCCTCATTGTTTGCGCTCACTGTCTGCTCTCTGGGTCTGCTCGTCTTCTCTTCAGGAGGCACCGGGAACCTGGGAACTGAACCTGGGACCTTCCATGTGGGACAGAGGCACTCAATCGCTTGAGCCACCTCAGCTCCCTCCTTTTGTTGTCTCTCATTGTCTTTCCTCTTTGTGTCTCCTTGTTGCGTCAGCTCGCTGCACCTGCCCGTCGCGCCAGCTCGCTGTCTTGCTTGTCTTCTCCAGGAGGCACCAGGAACCGAACCCAGGACCTCCCATGTGGTCGGTGGGAGCTCAGTCACTTGAGCCACACCCACTTCCCTAATAGTACTTTTTGGTAACTACTGATTTGATTGGCTAATATTTTATTTAATATACTGACAGTGAAAAACTGGAACTGGTTTTTAATCTTTTGTTTCCTTTTTTATAACAACTTCGAGATGTGATTCACCTGCCATGAAAGTCACCCCTTTAAAGCGTACAAGTCAATGGTTTTAAGTATATTCACAGGGTTGTGCAACCGTCACCACATTCGGTTTTAAAACTTTATCATCACCCCCAAAAGAAACCACATTTCCATTGGCAGTCACACCCCGTTGCCCCCTAAATGCACCCCCAGCCGTGGACAAACACTCAACTACTTTTTCTCTCTATAGATTTGCCTATCTGGATGTTTCGGATAAGTGGATTCATACAATATGTGGTCTTTTGTGGCTGGCTTCTTTCATTTGGCAAGTTTTCAAAGTTTATCCATCTTGTAACATGTACCTGTACTTCATTCCTTTTTATAGCCAAATAATCTTCTATTGTACGGATAGACCACATTTTAGCAGTTCATCATCCATTAGTCATTGGGCATATGGGTTGTTCCCCTCTTTTTGACTATTATGAATAATGTTGTAATAAACATTCATGTACAAGTTTTATATGGCCTTAGGTTTTCATTTCCTAGGAGTGGAATTCCTGGATCATATGGTAAATTTATGTTTAACCTTTTCAGAAACTGCCAGATTCTTTTCTAAAAGGGCTGTGCCATTTTCTATTTCCACCATCAGTGTATGAAAGTTACAATCTCTCCATATCCTTGCCAGCATTTATTATCTGTCTTTTTCATTATAGCCATCTGGGTGGTATCTCATTATGGTTTTGATTTGCATTTCTCTAATGGCTAATGATGTTGAGCATCCTTTCATGTGTTTATTGGCCATTGGTATATCTTCTTTGGAGAAATGTTTATTCAAAATCCTTTGTCTATTTTTTAATTGGGTTATTTGTGTTTTTATTATTGCATTGTAAGAATTATTTATATATCCTGGATACAAGTGTCAGATATATGACTTGCAAAAATTTTCTCCCACTCTGTAGATTATTTTCACTTTCCTTATGGTGTCCTTTAAAGTGCAAAAGATTTTTTATCTACTTTTTCCTTTCTTGTTTGTGCTTTTGGTGTCATATCTAAAAAACTATTGTCTAACCCAAAGTCACAAAGATTTACACCTATATTTTCTTCTAGGGTTTTTAAGTTCAGCTCTTAAATTTAGGTCTATGGTCCATTTTTATTTATTTTTTGTGTATGGTGTTAGAGGTAGGCATACACCTTCATGCTTTTGCATGTGAATATCCAATTGTCCCCGCACCATTCATTCTCCATCGGCACTCTTGTCAGAACTCAGTTGACCATAAATAGAAGTTCATTTCCGGACTCTGTTCTATTGCTCTCGACGTCTGTCCTTATGTTAATGCCACACGGTCTTGGTTACTGTAGCTTTGTAGAAATGCTTGAAATCCAGCTTTGCTCTTCTTCTGCAAGACTGTCTTAGCTGTTCTCAGTCAGTGCCTTACAGTTCCATATAAATTCTAAAACCAGCCTTCCAACCTCTGCAAAGAAGTCCTCTGGGATTTTGATGGGGATTACGTTGTGTCTGTAGATCCATTTCGGGTGAATTACCATCTTAACAATGCTAAGTCTTCTAATTCATGATCTTGGGATGTCTTCCCATTTATCTAATATCTTTCAAGAATGTAAGTTAGTTTTCAGAGTATAGGTTTTGCAATTCTTTAGCTAAATTTATTCCCAAGTATTTTGATGCATTTGTAAATTATTTTATGTCATCTTTTGTACTGGACTCAAACAAGTTAGGATGTCACTCATCTTTTCTATGCTTTGAAACGCTACATATAACTGGAATCTTTGGCATTTGATGAACTTGACTGTAAAACTGGGCCAGGTAACTTTTTAGGAGAGGATCTTTTTCTACCTTCTATAACCTTGCAAATTAACTATAGGAATTTATTAAAAACCATCATTTGCATCTATATTTTCAAATGTATTCCTATAATCACAAGAAGAGAATTCTCATAATTTAAAAAAATTCATCCATGTCTATAGTTATGTCTCTTCCTTATTATCAAGGTTATTTTCATAAGCTTTTTCTCTTTCTTGATCACAATTGCCATAGGACTGCTATTTTAAGTCTTTTAAAAGACCAAAATATAGTTTTCTCTTTATCAATAAATTACATTGATCACTACTCTTATTTTTTCATAACTTATTAACTTTGCTTTTTTATTAGTTTGGTTTTTACACATTCTTTGGACTTATTTTGCTGTTCTTTTTCTTTAGCTCTGGAACTGAAAATGTAGTTGAAAATTTTCCATATTTTTTCATAAGTACAAGTAATGTTATAAATTTCCCCCTAATACTGCTTTGGCTGCATCCCCTAAGAATGAATGTGTAGTGCACTCATTTTAAAATCAATTTCTTAATAATTTATCATTTCAATTTTGATTTCCTATTTCATCTAAGAATTAATTAGAAGGGCTTATAAAAAATTTCCAGGTGGATAGTTTGTTTAGACTTTCTTTTGTTAATAAGTAATTTATTGAATTTTGATCAGAGAATATACACCATAATATTTCCATATTTAAGATTTTGTGGAGAATCTTTATGAAATAATATGTAATCATTTTTTGTAAACATGTCATAGATTCATAGATGTTTGAAAATAACTGGTATGATTTGCATTGGGTACAAAGTTTATTTATATATATATATATATAGTACCAAAAATGCTTGTTGTATTTTTTTTTTAATCTAAATCTTTACTTAATTTTTGTTTACCTGTCCATTTCTGAAACACGAGTTACTGTAACCCATTATGATCACAAACTTGTCAAATTTTTCTTATATTTCTCTCCTTTTTTGCTTCATGTGTATTTTGCTGAGCTTTTGGGGAATGTAAAAGTTCATGACTCATTCTTGGTGTGGCATAACTTTGATCTACATGAAATATTCTTCTTTGTCCTGTTTAATGTGATTTTCCTTGAAACCATTTTTCCTGATAATAATATTGTTGCAGCCTACTTTTCAATTAGCAGTTACTTACTCTATCCCTTTCAATCCCTCTGAAAATCTGTCATCTGACCTTAACTGTGTCTTATAAAGAACAGCCATATGAAGTTTTGAGACAGTTTTAACTCTAATATTGCCTTTTAATAGAAATACATAACACATTCTCATATTTTGTGATAATTGGCAATTATGACTTTATTTTTTTATTATGATTTAATGTTTTTAATTTACTATGCTTTCTTGTTGCTTTTCTCCCCCTTTCCTGCCTTTTGTTAAATTGAAATATACATGAAATTTCTATTCTTCTAGAAATTACTCATAATATATTTTACCCATGTTACAGACCAATGATTTAGACATAACCACAGTTTTCCTGCACACACCGGTGTTTTTATTCTGCCGTGTCTTCCTCTCTTGGGTTTATTTTCTGTTCTTTTGGAGTGCATCAGCAATATGGTCTGTGGGAGTAAACATCAGATATCATCTGGGGAAGTAAACTTTCTGAGTCTTTGCATGTTTTGAAAATGCCTTTATTTTGTCTTCCTTTTTGCATGTTAGTTTGCCTGAATAAAGGATTTCAGCTTCAATTTGGATATTATTCCATGGTCTTCAAGAATTCAGTGATGCCAGTGCTTAGAGATATAGTTTCTCAATCAATTGATTTCCATCTGTTTTCTTTTTTTTTCCCCCTTCAGGAGGAAGGAAATGTCTGATCCATTGATGGCACATCCTTGCTATCCAGCCCTGGATTTATTCTTCCCAAATATGTATCTTTCTGACATTATTAGGGATTGTTGATGGTGAAGATGCTTAGTTTCTCGTATGAGCCAGTCACCATTCTCTTCTCTTAAAAGACAGTATAACTCTTTATATTTCTGCTACTTTTAATGCTCTATAACTCAAGGTTCCACTGTAGGTAGGTAGGTTTCTGAGTCCATGATTTAACTTTTGGCCTATGCAAATAATCATAATAATGAATTTTGCTGTAACAGAATTTGACTATGTTGAATAATAAATGATTAAATCCTTCTTACCTTATACTGTTTCAAGTATTTTATTTATACCACACATTGATCGCATAAAGCATAAATATGGCACATTGATCATATAAAGCTGAGGTTTTTACTGACCTTTTCTAACTGACCTGGATACTACAGTGTGTCCAAAAGTCTGGAAACATAAATGGTAAATTTATTGTACTTTTTCAGAATAAAAATTGGACCCATTGCTTTAAATTTAGAGGTATTTCACCTGAGAAGTTTTCTGGAGGTTGAAGACAATCATAATGAGTATATTATTTGAAGATGCAATTAACATACTTTTAAAAATGAGGTTATTTCAACATTTCTTGACTTTTCAAACATACTGTAAACATCTACTGTTTGCTCCAGTTCTGTGAATGAGGGCTCACCCCTTGCTGTCTGAGCTTGTGCC
>JAQZBX010099163.1:0-11501 GCA_029593785.1 Cabassous unicinctus
TCTTTCATGTCCTTGGTTAAATTCAATCATGAATATTTCATTCTTTTAGTTGCTATTATAATTTGAATTTTTTGTCTGGTTTCTTCCACAAACTGCTCATCTGTAGTGTGTAGAAATACTATTAATATTTGCAAATTAATCTTTTATTCTCCCACTTTTTTGAACTCTTCCATTAGTTGTAGGACCTTTGTTGTGAATTATTTAGGATTTTCTAGGTATAGGATAATAACATCAGTAAATAGTGCAAGAATTACTTCCTCCTATCTTATCTGGGCCCTTTTTATTTTTTTATGAAGCTTAATTGCTCTAGCTGGAACTTCTAGCACAATATTGCATAACAATGTTGATAGTGGGCATCTATGTACTGTTTCTGATCTCAGCAGTAAAGCTTTAAGTCTTTCAATATTGAGTACAATGCTAGCAGTAGATTTTTCACATTTGCACTTTACCATATTGAGAAAGCTTCCTTCTATTCTTATCTTTTGGAGTGTTTTTTATCAAGAAAGGGTACTATATTTTGTCCAAGTTCCTTTTCTGCATCAATCAAGAGGATTATGTATTTTATCTTCTTCAATTTATGAATGTGGTTTATTACACTAATTGATTTTCTTGTATTGAGCCACCCTTATGTAACTGTGATAAAACCCATTTTATTATATTTTATAATTCTTTTATTGTGCTTTTGAATCAGTTTGCAAATAATTTGTTGGAGATTTTTTAATCTATATTCATTAGAGTTATTGATCAATAATATTATTTTTTTCTAGTATCTTTATCTGGTTTTGGTATTAAGATAATATGGGTTTCATAGAATGAGTTTGATAGTATTCTTCCTATTCAATATTTTGGAAATCTTGACCAAGATTGGTATTAGATCAGCTTGAATGAATGGTAGAATTTCCCTGTGATGCCATCTGTTACTTTGCTTTTTATCTTTTGGAGTTTGTAAATGACTTTTCTAATCCCTTTACTTGTACTAGTTTGTTGAGGTATTCTATTTCTTCTAGGATCAGTGTAAGTTACTTGTGTGTTTCTACGAAATTGTCCAAGTCATTTACATTGTAAAATTTTACAAACTGTAAAATGTACATTTTGATGTTAAGTTGTTCATAGTATCATAATATTATTGCAATCATTTCTTTGGTGTTAGTGATAATGTACCTCCTGTCATTCTGAATTTATTTATTTGTATCTTCTCTCTTTTTTGTCAGTTTAGCTAAGGCTTTGTTTAATTTGTTCATCTTCTCAAAGAACTAACTGTTGGCTTTGTTGATTCTCACTATTGTTTTTCTATTCTTGATTTAAATTTTTGCTGCTATGATATTTTCTATTTCTTTGATTTGATTTGAGATTAGTTTGCTGTTTTTCTAGTTCCTTCAGGTGTACAGCTAGATGTTCAAAGTTTTCTCTTTCTTCTTTTTAAAAGTAAACATTGATGGCTATAAATTTCCCACTCAGCAATACAATTGCAGTGTCCTATAGGTTTTAGTGTGTTGTGTTCTCATTTTCATTTGTCTCAAGATATTTGCTGAATTTTCTTGCAACTTCTTTTTGTTCAACTGATTATAAAAGAGTGTGTTGTTTAATCTTCATATAATTATGAATTTCCCATTTTCTGTCCATTATTTTGTTTCCAGATATTTTTATTTAATGGTTAATCTTGTGTTTCTTTTAAGGGAGATTCCCATGCTGAGATAGGTTTATATATACATATATATGTATATATATATTTTTAAAAGAATACAAAAATATTACATAAAAAATATAGGTGATTCTCATATGCCCTGCTCCCTAACCCTCCCACATTTTCCCCACATTAACAACATTCTTCATTAGTGGTACATTTGTTACAATTGATGAACACATTTTGCTACATTTGTTACAATTGATGAACACAATTTGGGGCATTGTCACTAAGTGTGGATTAAAGTATACATTGTAGTTTGCACTCTCTTCTGCACACTTTTGTAAGTGATGAGAAGATATAAAATGGCCTGTATTTGTCATTGCAATGTCATTCAAGACAACACCCAAGTCCTGAAAATGCCCCCATATTACACTTCTTTTTCCCTCCCCCTCCCCTCAGAAGCTCTGGTTGCCACTGCCTCAACATCAATGATAAAAGTTCTTCCATTGCTGGAATAACAATAAGTTTATAGTATAATAACAGTAGGTATGCTCTAGTCCATTGTTCATTCCCCAATCCTGAGGATTCTGGGGTGGTGATTACCACTCCACCTCTAATTGGGGCTTAGATCCAATGGGGCAGATGGATGGGACTATCTTGCTTGCAGTTGTAGACTCTCTGTTCCTTTGGATGGTAATTGTCCATCACCATTTCTTTGTTAGTTGCCCTGGGTGAGTCCAATGAACTGGAGATTAGGTGCTAAAACTCTTGAGATTCAAGGCCCAACTGGCATATGGACAGCCCAGAGATTTAAGTCTCTTTTGCATACACTTATCAACTCTATTACTGACTATAATTTCAAATAGAAAGGGCAGAAGAGCCATGTGTAGGAAACCACAACTGAGTCCAACTCATTCACACTGGGGAGCATAAATTCCAAAGTAGGGCCCAATGGCAGGGATCCAAACACCTGAGCTGTCTGCCCTGCCTATATTATTTGGATGTCTCCAGAATCCTCAGAAGCCCCACTATTTGAGTCAATATTTACTGTTGCAGTCAATGATATCCTGCTGAGACATGCATAATCATAACCTCTGGAATGATGTCCTGACTCACTGTGAAGTCTCCTTGCCATATAAAACTCAATTGTCTTTAGCCTTTCCCCCTTTTGATCAAGGTCTTTTTCCAGTTTCATTGTTAGTTGGCACTTGTAGTAATCCCTTGATGCCAGGGAAGCACCCAGCGATGAGCCTCAGTCCATTTTTGATTTTCAGCTTCATTCTTTTGTGGGCAGAGAATTTGTTTTGCACAATTTAATCATTTTAAATATATTGAGCCTTGTCTTTTGACGCAACATATGGTCTAACTTAGCAAAGGATACATGAGTGCTTGAAAAGAACGTATAACTTGCTGTTTTGGGGTATAATGTTTTAAAAATATATGTTAGGTCTAGTTCAATTATTATGAAATTCAAGCTGTTTCTTTATCATCTGTCAAGATGTTCTCTCCAATACTGAGAGTGGAATATCGGAGTCTCCAACTATTATTTTATAGACGTCTATTTCTCTCTTCAGTTTTGCTATTGTGTGCCTCAAATAATTTATGGCACCCAGATCACATGCATAAATATTTATTATAGTTACTTTTCTTGGTGAATTGCTCCTTTTATTAATATATAATAATCTCCTTCCTCCCTTATAACATTTATAATTCATTTTATCCAATATTAGTATTGCTACAACTGCTCTTTTTTGATTACTATTTTTGTGGAATATTTTTTCTAACCTTTCACTTTTAACCCAGTTGTTTCCTTACTCCTGAGATGATTCTCTTGGAAACAAGATATAGATGGCTCATATATATATATATATATATACTTATCCATTCTATCAGTTTATGTCTTTTGATTGGGGAGTTTATGGTATTAACATTCAATATAATTATTGTTAAGTCATTACTTACTTCTTCCCTTTTCTCCTTTGTCTTTCCATTGTTATATCTTACTGTCATTTTTTTTTACCCTTTAATTAAGCTGTCATAAAACCCTCATTTCTTACACTTTTCTCAAAGACTTTCATCTTTTTTTTCCCTTTCGGGATGCAGCATATCCTTTAGTACATTTTGTAATTCTGTTTTTTTGGTAACATATTCTAACAGTTTTTGTTTTTCTGTAAGGACTATAAATTCACCCTTAGTTTTGAAAACCAATTTTGACAGATATAGATTTCTTGTCTGGCAGTATTCTCTTTCAAACCTTAAATACATGATGTCACTTTCTTTTGTCTCCAAGATTTCTGATGAGGAGTCTGCACGTAGTCATTGAGGTTCCCTTTTATGTGATGCTTTGCTTTTCTCTTACTGCTTTCAGAATCCTCTCTTTATCTTTGATATTTGTCATTACGAATAGTAGGTGTCTTGGAGTCAGTCTATACATATTTATTCTGTTTGTGTGTGTTGTCCTTCTTGGATATATATATATATTTATGTCTTTAATAATTGTTGAGATGTTTTTAGTCATTATTTCCTCAAATATTCTTTCTAACACTTTGCCATTTTCTTTTCCTTCTGGGAAACTGATAAGACATATGTTTGAGCATTTTATGTTGTCATTCAATTCCCTGAGACTCTGATCTATTTTTTTCCATTTTTTTCTCCTTCTGTTCTCCTGTCTTTTTTAGTTTGGATATTTTGCCCTTGAATTCACTAATGTCTTCAAGCAATTCAAATCTGCTATTATGTTCCTCTAATGTATTTTAAATCTCATCCATCGTGTCTTTCATTCCCTTAAGCTCTTTTATTCTTCTTTGCAGGCTTTCAAATTGATCTTTATTTCACCCAGTGTCATTCTAATATCCTTTATCTCTTTAATTATATTTTCCTTCAATTCTTTTAATTTATTTAGGAGATTTGTGTAAGTATCATTTATTAGTTGTCTTGAGTAAATCTGTCTAGGTGAGTCCATATGGCAGATGACTTTCCATAAGGCAAATTAATACCTTGCTGGTACTGTTGTTCATTAATACTCAGGACAATTTGTAGTTTGATACTAAAGAAAATTGAAGCTCAAGTATAATAAATACATTTATATATTGTATAAAAGAACCCAAAGTCGAGATTTAAAGATTGAATTCACATAATTCTAATCAATATCAGAACTTTCATTGTTTTATTTTGTCAAATAATTTCCTTATTCTGTTATACACTTATTTATTAATTAATTTATTTGTAATTATTTATGAATTAAAAATAAGTTCCTACTAAAATGCCCAGGACAGCAAATATAAAGATAAATACAAAAACCTTCACTTCCAGATATTTACAGATAGGTGAGAGAGATAATAATTTCATCATGATTCAGTGGAAAATATTCTTACAGAGATATACTTGGCATGGAATGTGTTCCATAAGAAGGGCATCTAATCCTGCTGGGGTTGACAAGGTTAAAATGGGAAGGCAGAGTGAAATAACAGGTGTCTAGGAGAAATATTACTGCAAGAACTGAAATTTGAATGTTGATCATTAAAATGACACAAATTTAGAGCTAGAAATAGATGTGAAGATATTAGAGCTAAATTTACATTTTGGCAGCCCTCTAAACACTATTATAGATATTCCAAATTTATGTAGAGAACAAATGTGTTATTACAGAGGAATAAATGTGGAGAAAATATTGGGTGGATAATGCCATCCCTCTATGGAAGAGAATTTAGCTGAAATATCATATTTGGATTTCTCATTAAAAAAAAAAGAACAGAATGAAACAAAAAGAACAGCAAAAAACAAAACAAAAAGAAGTTATTTAAAGATAAGATCCTTGTAAAGAATCTGATCATCTGATAACACCTTGGATGTCCAATTTTCAGACAACACAGTTTTAAATACCAACAAGGCTTAGCAGTTGCCATTTTCATCGACATTCAATAGTCTTCATGGGAGACATCCTGATGAATACTATTTTCTCTTTCATAAAATGGTTACAGTAATGTTTTTATGAACAAATACATGGGCTTGCTAGAAATTTGTTCAATTCTGCATCTTTTCTCTGCAGAGAGTTAAAAGATTATGAAGGAGGGTACATGTTAGCACCGATGTTAGTTTGTTTAAGCACAGAAAAAAATGGGTGTATGTGAAAAAGATAAAATAAACAGGATTGTTTTAGCATCAGTTATCAGGTACAGATCAGTACAACAAATGAAGAAGAAGAAAATTGTGTACCTTTTTTCAGCATCCTGTACTCTAAATATTCTTATGTCATAGGCCTTGGGTAGAAACTTATTCTCCATGAGAACTTCACTGATATGATAGGAATGCCATTAAATGTAACTTTAATATTATGAATAAAAACACAAATCACTTTTTGTTTCTGAAAATTCATATTCCAATTAGACATGAAGTAAATAAGGATTGCATTGAAACTACAATTCAGTGTGTGGATAATTGACATCTTCACATTATTGGTCTGTTACTTTGTGAACATGGAGTGTATTTCCATTTATACACATTTTCTTTAATTGCTTTCAGCAAAATATCTTATTAATTTCAAATATAAATATCTTTGACATTTTTCTTTATAATTTTTCCTGACAGTTTTATCACATTACAAAATGGATTGGATATTTAATTTTATTTTTGAGCCTTTGCTGATTGATTTTTTATGTTTTTATTCACTCCAAGCATATACTAAGATTACTTATGATGTTAAAATAATTGTTTCTATATACTTTCTATTTTCCATGTACATCTCCATGGCAGGAGATGAATGCAGGTATATTTACTTATTTACGTATTCCTCTTTTCTTGTTGTGCTACACTAATGAAAAGAGTACATAGGGTATGTTGTTGATATATATTCCAAATTTCAAAAGAATTTCCTCAATGGTATAGAAGAAAATATAATAGATGAAGGTTATTTGTACCCTACCCTTCCAAGATTTAAGAAGTTCCCCTTTCCCTTTCTCTGATGATTTTTATGTAAATTGATAACTTTCATCAAATATTTTTTGTATCTATTGTAGTGACCACAAGATTCTTTTTTTCATATTTAAAATATTTATTTATTTTGGACATTATGCATTTTATTAAATTGAGACTATATTTACTCTTATTGTAGTTTGAAATGTGAAACAATATTTTCTATCTTTGGTTTCCATACTTTAAGATATTTATTTATTTAAGAAACTATAGACACATAAATGTTACATAAAAACATAGTGGATTCTCCTATGCTCCACCCATTCCCCCTCAAAGACTTTCCCACATCATCAACATCCTTCATTAATGTGGTACATTTGTTACAATTGATAAAAACATATTGAAGACTTGTCACTACTGTGGATTATTGCTTACATTATAGTTTACACTCTGTCCCATGCAATTTTGTAAGTTATGGCAAAATATATAATGGCTTGTATTCGTCATTGCAACATCATGCCGGATAATTCCAATATCCCACAAATGCCTGCATATTACACCTATTTTTCCCTTTCCTTACCCTCAGAACCTCTGACGCCCACTTCCTCTTCATCAATGATAAATGTTCTTCCATTGTTAGAAAAACAGTAAGTCTATAGTGGACTAATAGTAAGTCTATTTTAGTCCATTGTTCATTCCCCAATCCTGAGGATTTTAGGATGGTGATGCTCTCTCTGTCTCTAATTGAGAGGGAGCTTAGATCCCATGGGGAAGATGGATGGAACTCTCTTGCTTGCAGTTGCAGACTCTCTCTGTTCCTTGGGATGGACATTGTCCAATATCACCACCTTGTTAGTATTCTGTATGAGTCCAATGATCTGGAGTGTAGGTGTTACAACTCTGCTGAGATTGGAGGCCAAACTGGCACATGGATGGGCAATAAACTTAAGCTCTTGAATACATGTATGTCAAATATACTATTAAATATAAGTTCAAATAGAAGGGGCAGAAAATCCATGTGTAGGGAAACCACAAATGAGTCCAACTCTGTCACAATCTGGGAGTATAATTCCAAGGTAAGGCTCACTGGCAAGGTGCCAAACTCCTGAGACGTCTGCCCTGCCTGTAGTGTCTAGATATCTCTAGGTCCATCAGGAGCCTTGGTATTTGAGGTACTATTTACTGTGGCAGTCAATGAGATCTTGCTGAGACATACATTAATGTAACCACTGTAATGACCTCGCTTTGAAATCTCTTAGCCATAAAAAACTCATTTATATTAACTATTTCCCCCTTATGGTCAAGGCTTTTTTCCAGATGCATTGCTAGTTGGCCTTGGTAATCATTCCTTAGTGCCAGGGAAGCTCATCCCTGGGAGTCATGTCCAATGCTGGAGGGAAGGTAGTGCATTTATATACTGAGTTTGTCTTAGAGAGAAGCCACATTTGAGTAATAAGGGGTCCCTCAGTTTGTAACACTTAGGCAAAATATAATACTGGGCTAAGCTTTAATTTCAAAAGGAAAGGTTCATAAGTGCAATCATCAATACCAAGCCTTGGTGCAATGGTACAACTTCCTTCACTGGGCACTGAACCTGTACTTGGGGGATTCTTGTTGTCCCATTAGAGAATGTAATAGAACTCTCCAAGGTGGAAATTCAATTTTCTTTTGGTTATTCTGTTATTTTCCACCCACCATGACAATGCCCCATGAACACTTGAGTCCATTTATATTCCTTAGAGGCATGCCCCTGAAAAACCCCCTTCCATGCATTCCACAATCACAGACACTCCAAACCAATGACCTTCCCCTGCCACAGTTGTAACCATTCTGGGATCCAAAAATGAAGCCAAAAACTAACCAAATAAATCTAAAAAGTAAATGAAAAATAAGATGATTCAAGAAATAACATGTAAAATAAAAAGAAATTTTTTTTTAATTTCTTTCTTTTGTTTTTTTTTTAAGATACTTGGATTACACAAATGTCACATAAAAACTATAGGGCATTCCTATATGACCCGTTCCCCACACTTCCAATATTTTTTCACATTAACAACATCCTTCATTAATGAGGTTCATGCATTGCAATTGATGAACAAATTTTGGAACATTGCCACTAACTGTGGATTAAAGTTTAGATGGTGGTTTACACTCTCTCTCACACAATTTTGTAGATTATGGCAAGATATATAATGGCGTGCATCTGTCATTGCAATGTCATTTAGGACAATTCCCAAGTTCCAAAATCGCTCACATATTACACCTGGTTTTCTCTCTCCCTGCCCTCAGAATCTCCTGTGGTTACTGCCTCCACATCAATGATATACTTTCTTCCATTGCTAGAATCGCAATGTCTATTGTAGAATACCATTATGTCTCCTTAAGTCTATAGTTCATTCTCAACTCCTGAGGATACTGGGATGGTGATCTTCACTCCAACTCTATTTGAGAGGGAACTGCAATCCCATGGGGCCAATGGATGGAACTTTCTTATTTGTAGTTGTAGACACTTTCAGTTCCTTTGGTATGGTAGTTGTCCATCATCACCTCCTGGTTAGTTGTCCTGGCTGAGACCAATGAACTGGAGAGTAGGTGTGGCTACTCTATTGAGATTCAGGTACCATCTGGTACATGTACAGCAGAAAGATTTAAGTCTATTGGACATACATATACCAACTCTAGTACTAATTATAGGCTTAAGTAGACAGAAAGAAGAGCCATGTTTAGGGAAACCACAGCAAAGTCCAACTCTGTCACCCTGGGGAGCATAAATTCCAAAGTAGGGCACACTGGCAAGGCACCAAACTCCTGATCTAGCTACTCTGGCTATAGTGTTTGGATGTCTCCAGAGCCCTCAGAAGCCCCAATATTTGGGGTAGTATCTACTTTGGCAGTCAATGAGATCCTGCTGAGATGTGCATAAACATAAACTCTGGAATGATATCTGAAGTCACTTTGAAGTCTCTTAGGCAGATAAGCTCATCTGTCTTTACTTTTTCCTTCTTTTGATAAAGGCCTTTTTCCAGTTGCATTGCTAGTTTGTACTTGGTAGTACTCCTATGGTGCCAGGGAAGCAAATCTTTGGAAGTCATGCCCCCTGCTGGGGGGAAAGTAGTGTATTTATACTCTGTTTGGCTTACAGAGTGGCCACATATGAGCAACAGGGAAGCTCCCAGGAGGCAAAACTTAGGCACCATATAATACTAGGCTAAATTTCACTTTAAAGAGTAAGCATTCACATGCTCCATCAATATCAAGGGCCCATCAATGGACCATCCTCCTTCACTAGTCACGGCCCATGTAATCAGAGGATTCTTGCTGATCCATTAAAGAATGTGGCAGAGCTCCCCAAGAATGGAATTTGATATTCCTTCAGTTATTATGTGAATCTCCACCAACCATGACAATGCCCCATGAACATTTGAAAAAATTTATATGCCTTACATATATCCAGGCGAGCTTCCTCCCATGTATCCCCCTTCACTGACATCCCACACCAATGAATCTTCCCCTGTCACAGTTGTAACACTTTTGTCATCCAAAACTTCTTCAAAATTGAAGCCAATAAAATAGCTAAATACAATTAATAAGGAAATGAAATAATAATGACTATTTTCAAAATAAGAAATAAAATGCAATTAAAAAATAAAAATAAAATACATTTTTAAACATTGTCTTTCATCACTGTAAGATCTGCTGTCTTGTATGCAAAATGATATTTTTTTCCATATATTCCTCCACTGTCTTAATTTATTTTCATTTATCTACAAAGAAGTTTTAGGATACAGAAAAGTCATGTAGAAAATACAGGTGATTCCCATTTGCACAACACCCTCCCCCTTTTCTACTCTCACTTATTAATAATGTTTTACATGCAGATGGTACATTTGTTACAATTAATGTACAAACATTGATGCATTACTGCTGACCATGGCATTTAAAATATTTCAAAGTTGGATTACATTTATTTCAATATTTAGAGAAATTTGCACTCCTAGATATATCAAATTTATGTATTTGCCCTATCATATATCTTTGGTTTTAATAAACAATATTTTGAGTTGAGTTTTTGTGTCTAAATTCATGAGATATTCATTTATATTTTTCATTCTTGCAATGTAGCTTTTAATTTGTATATCAAAGTATTCTTGGCCTAATGACTAATCACAGAAGATTAGTCTTATTGCACATAGAAATATTTAAGAGAATATTTGGAGAAATACTTAGCCTGTGCCAGTGTAAAGATACATTCTTATTAAAATAACTAAATATATTTCTTCTGTTTATTCATTAGACTGCACTTTAAATTCAAAGGGAATGGTTGAATCGGGTATAATAAGTGTGAAAAATGTGTTTCCATTATCAATGATATTTTGTTCAATACAGGTGGCATCTCATTTTTATGTCATTAATCCTGGTAGCAAAAATACTTGTGAACAAAATAATATGCCCCAAACTAAAATGTTAAATCTCTTTCATGGTAATTTTTTAGTTGAAATTGATGTCACAAAATCATATTTAATAATTGCAAACAATTCAAATACATGAAAACAATAAGCTTCCAATTGTTAATTCTTATTGTATTAATATTTTAACACTAACTTTTTAAATGTTCTTAGCAGAGTACTAAATACTAAACTCAAACCTTTGGTAATGTATTAAATGTGATGTTCCTCTAAAACATGGCAGACAAAAACACAGGTGAAACTGAAAGAAGTTATTGCAACTTCCTTCCTTTTGTTTATTTCTTTTTTTATCCTTTCAACCTTCTTCAAGCAAAGAGGTATAGCTTTAAATGGCCTAAGACAGTTAGGAACTGCCCAGACAAGTCCCCAGGAAAACCCAGCTTAACATCAGCACCCCTAGCAAATTTTAACCTTAAGTAACCATTCTTAGTAAAACCACTCCTACAAAACATATTAATACTGCTATTTCATTGACATGTAATGTGTGGCTAAACATG
>JAQZBX010099164.1:0-11504 GCA_029593785.1 Cabassous unicinctus
AAAGTAGAATTAAGTACCAAAAAATATTACACAACAATACTGACTGTGACAGTTTGAAGCTTTTTGTGGATACCAGAAAAGATCATGTTCTAAAAGCTAATCCATTACTTTGGGTGTGAGACCCTTTGTTTGGATTGGATTCAGTTGGGGGGATTTTGACTGGATTACTTCAGTGAGGCATGACCCAGAGTAGGATTTGGTCCTCTTGCTGGAGTCCTTTTTAAACAGAGGACTGAAAGCAGCAGATACAGAAAAAGGTGCCAGAGACAGCAAAATCCTGAGAGGCAGAAAGAGAAGTCCCAGAGGCCTGAGGCTAGAATCAGCAGAACACTGAAGCTCAGAAAGAGGCGCCTGAGAAGCTCAAAGAGTGGAGGCCAAGAAGAGAGGGGAGAGACAGCCATATGTCTGATCACCATCAGCTGAGCTCAGGGAGATAGTAAGCCCAGAGAGAAGGCAGACACCCAGACAAGCAGATGCCTCCATGCGCCTTGCCACATGTAAGGAGTCCAGGATCACCAGCAGCCAACCTTTGGTGAGATGCCTTGATTTGGACATTTTCACAGCATCAGAACTTTTAAGCTTTTAGCATAATAAATTCCCATTATAAAAGCCAACCCATTTCTTGTATAGTGCTCTCAGCAGCTTCTGGAAAATGAAAACACTGACATTTGTAATTATCCATATGGTTAACTTTACCGGTGATCTTTATTTCTTTATGCTTAGTTGATGCACTGTCTAGCGTACTTTCCTTTCAGTCTGAAGCTCTCCCTTTAGCATTGCTTGCAGAGCAGGTCTAGTGGTAACTAAATCCTTCAGTTTTGTTTACTGGGAATGTCTTAATCTTGTCCTCTTTTTTGAAAGACAATTTTTTGTGTGTGGGTAATTGCTTTCTTTCTGCTCTTTAAATTTTTATCCCACTTCCTTTTTGCCTTCATGGTTTCCAATATGAAATTATCCCAATCTTACTGACTCCCTTGTAAATACCACATTGTTTTTCTCTTGCAGTTCAGAACTCTCTTTATCCTTGGCATTTGACAGTTTGACTACCATCTACCTGGGCATTGTTCAGTATGTTTATACTGTTTGGAGTTCATTGTACTATTTTCCTATCTTAAATTTTTGGTATCTTTTTGCCATTATATCTTTGAGTATTCTTTCAGCCTCTTTCTATCTTTTTTCTTCTTGAATGTGTATATTGATATTTTTGATGGTGTCCTACAGTTCTCATAGAATCTTTGTGCTTTTTTTTGGATTCTTTTTTTCTTTCTCTCCTGAGCCTGAATTATTTCAATTTTCTTATCTTGGAGTTCACTGACAAGAGCAAAAAACACCTATCACAGTCTTTGCAAATATGATCTTGTTGGCTGGTGTTCTTCAAAATTTAGCCCTCCTATCAAGAAGGTCAGTCTGAGACAAAAATAGTCCATCGTCCTCTCTGTCTTTTCTGATCCTGCATCTTTTCTTGGGTTTGTGCTGGTTAATGGCCTTATGAATTCCCCTGTTACAGGAATCTGAATTGCCTCTCTACTACCTATGAAATATATTTTACTTCCTCTGGGGTGTTCTGTTGTATGTCTTAAAGCCAGCAGTACTTTGTCCCAGGACACTTTGATTTATTTATTTATTACTCCAATTTACCTTACCTCAAGAAGCTAGGCAGCAGGACAAGTTCAAGGAGGTTCAAACCAGAGGTGAATGTCCTGGATCAGGATTTCTTGTTGTCACCCAATTGATTGGCACCAAGATATAGGCAGTCCATTTGTGCATATGGATTACTCTGCTCCCTCCACAACAGGGTCAGCAACTCACAATGGAAATGCAGCCTGACCCCACACTGAGTAGGGAATAACAAGGGGACCAGGAGCTCTCCTCCAATTTTTTAAATGTTATGCTTTCTTGATTCGACACTTGCCTAGTTATTTCAACTCTCATCTGCTTTCTGGAGTTTTGAGAAAGATGGCTCAACCAGTGTTTGCTAACTGCATCTCTTTAAATGTAACTTTCTCAGAGATGTCTTTCCTGAAAACCATATCTGAAATAGGCCATCTATCAATTCTTCTCTGTACAGTTAACAAATCTTATTCTCTTCATACTATTTTCACTGTCTAAAGAAAAATTATGTTCTGGTTTATTTCTTTATTTTCTATCTCTGCCATTAAAATGTAAATAAAATGAAACAGGAACTTTTTAACTTGATTACTGGGATCAAGTATTGGTTGAAAAAATATATGCTTAAACAGGAGGTTAGATGTATGAAGATTGATGGAAAGTAACAAGAGTGGGAAAATGTAGGTATGTTTGAATGTTAATAGCAATAAACCAGAAGAAGAGACAAATGAGGTACTTAAACGTATGTCATTTCTTTTGTTTGAGCTGTTCACTGGAGCTCAGTGTGGGTGGTAGGCTTCAAGGTAGGACATGGACAATTCCTGCTAAACAATTACAATTGGTTTGGTAGATTTGGTGTATGATATTGAGAGTGCAGAGATTTGAAGAACATGGTAGACAAAGGAGAAATACCAAAAAATACAAAAAAAAGAATCATGTACTGGATCAGAAATAAGATATTTAGGGTCTGAATTATTTAAAGGGCCACTTAATGCTCAATTTTGTGTTGTAAATAATCTTAAAAGTTCTATTTAGTTTCAGAGAAGCTTCAAAAGTAATATATTGTGCAAAATAATGTATGGAGTTCAGAGTCATGTGTCTTAGGTATGGGTCCCGCCTTCCCTGACTCTGGCTTATTCATTAACCTCTGCTGTCCAATGTCCCATATCTGCATAAATGAATATAATGATGTTAAGGTTGATTCTAAGGTTGATTGAGATGATTTGTACAAGTGGTAATCCTCTCTCCCCTCCTTACCAATATTTAACCCTGAATCGTTCCTTATGGGTCTGCCTCCATGTTCTAAATAATAACAACATAGAAAAATGATTTTCTGTGTATAAAATGATAGCATTGAAAAACCTTTGGAAGAAATTTCAAAGGATTTTTGAGGGCTTTAGGTATGCATGCCTCAATGATTTTGAGGATTCTTTTCAGTAACAAGGCCAAATTCTGTTTTGAAAAGGCATCTCCATGTCATGCCATAGCGATTATTGTTTGTTCTTGTTCATGTATTTTCAAGTCAAGTGTGTTTTCTTAACAAATAATATTGGATTTGCTATCAAGTATGATTGCTCTTCTTAAAACTTATTTTTCATTAAATTTCTATACAAAGCAGATAGCTTGAGCAAAGCATATTTGTTATGTAGATAGAGTTAGCAACATTAATGTTAATGGCAAATTCAAATGTCTTTGCAATTTAAAAAAATAAGTTCCTCACATAAAATATGCAATACACTGTAATTAGATGCCATTTTAAAATTTGCAAGTGATGGTAAGTAGTCTCAGGGTATTTCACATGGGCTTCTGCTTCAAAGTTGGGCTGTATTGAATGGCAGCTTTTGAACTTTCAATTTTAGCATGTTTCAGCAAAGCAGTTAAGCATCTGGATGACTTTAGGGTCAAATGCATGGTTTGTTATACCAGTTTCACCAATTAGTAATTATGTGATATTGAACAGATTATTCAAACTTTCTGAATCTATTTTCCCATCTTTAAAACAAATGTAACCATCTAATTATAGTACTAAGCCCACATATTTTATTCAAGAATTAAAAGGATGTAGTACATATATAGTATGTATAACAGCTAGCATTTAATAACTATGCAGTAGAAGTTAGTTGTTAATATTATTATTATTTTATTGGCAATTTAGCTTATCTCCCTTTGACATATGTACTGAAATCAATTCTCTTTAAGCAATCAGGATTATTCAATTCCATTGCAAAGTCATTGCACTTAGCAATTTGTTTTTCGTTCTGTTTACATGACTGTCACCTTCATGGACCTTGAATTCCTTGAGGACTGTGAATTTGTTTCTTATTGGTGTTTCCAGTGTCTAGAACAGGGGTTCTTTACCTTTTTTTTTTTTCCATGGACCCCTTTGCCAGTCAGGTGAAAACCGTGGGCTCCTTACTAAGTCCACACTATACTGTGTATTATTTAATAAATATATCACACCTGTACCACCATGTCTCCAGGAGAATAATTATTTTTTTAACTTAAATTCAAGCTCATGGACCCCTGGTTAAGAACCCCTGGTCTAGATCAGGGGTTCTTAACCAGGGATCCACAGTTCAGGGGGTCTGTGAGCTTGAATTGAAAAAAATCAACTTATTATCTTTATTTTCTCTGACCTCTAACTGAAATCTAGCATTTCCTTCACTTGTGAATGTATGTAATAAGTAAATTATAGTAATATTCATTTCACCTTACTGGCAAAGGGGTCCATGGAACAAAAAAAGTATTAAGAACCCCTGGTCTAGATATATTCTAGAATGCATAGTGGTACTGCATTCCATATTGTTTAAATAAATTTGATGACTCATCTTCATCTAAAATGGCATTACCTAAGATATTTTAAATATCCCAAGAAAAATTGCTTGTTGGGTCAGAAATTTAAATAATTTTCTTATTTATAGTAACCCTTGTTTTCATAAAATATATATGTTAAATTAGGAAGCGGCTATGCTGGGGTAATTGAAATTCACTTCCTTATAATATCTGTATAAGGACTTCATGGATAACAATTACAGATATTATATCACATTTTTAAATTTTTTGAAAAAATTTAAAGAAGCTTTAGATTACATAAATGTTACATAAAAATATAGGAGATTCCCATATACCTCACCCCCTCCCCCTCCCACACTTTCCCACGCTAACATCTTTCATCAGTGTGGTACATTTGTTAGAATTGATGAACACAGTGAACTATTGCTACTAACCATGGACTATAGCTTACATTAGAGTTTACTCTCTGCCCCACACAGTGTTATAGGTTATGACAAAATGTAAAATCTTCTGAATCTGTCATTGCAATGTAATTCAACACAGTGCCAATGTCCCGAACATGCCCCCATGATACAACTATTCTTCCCTCTCCCTCCACTCAGAACCTCGTTTTTATGTCACATTTCTATGACTCTTTGCAATCCCATTTCAAATCAGTTAAAGAACGTGTAGAATTAAATCTCAGTGACCCTCTGAAAACTTATCAGACTGACTAGATCATACAGAGAGTAAATATCCTATGAATATTTTCTAAAACTGAGCTTTTCTCCTTCTGTAGTAAAGACCCAGTGTACTATTTTTCAAGGCTTTTTCTCCCCCTACATGATGCAATGATGCATGGTTAATTTCATTTTGAAAATTGATTAGACTACCTGATTGATTGCAGTGATTGCTTTTCTTGTCTTGAGCAGTGATACAGCATTTGTAATTCTTATTAAAAGTTGATTAGTATTTAATAATGTTAGTCTTGTTGAATGTTGCCTAATAAATTTCAAAACTGAAACCTGCTTGGCAAATGACTACATATAAATACAAAGTAAATCACATCTTCAAGGGGTATAAAAAATTCAGAGGCATAATCTTTAATGTTACAACAAACCTGAAAAAAAATCCCATTAAAGCCAGTAGCCCCATGGTCTTAAGGAAGGTTTTGTTGTCTTCTCTGTGGGCATGTTTGTGATTTTTAACCTAGGAGTGAATACAGTCTGCCTAATCACTAATACATTTAGAATTTGCATAATATAAAACTGTATAGCTATCCAATTGGTTTATTTTCTAAGGATAGGATCTGTGATTAAAGAATACCCTGGATTAATATGTTTATGACTTCAATGCATAGATTTAATCTACACATGTAAATCCTTGTTATACTTTGACAGAAATATTTAACTGTATTTTAAAAAGAATTCACTAGTAAATGGAATCCAAATTGCTGAAACACGTTATAGAAATGCCATCACATGTGAAAGAACAGCTATTTCCTCCACCTGTTGAACAGTTCTCAGTAGGAATAAGATCTCATATGGTGGCTGATGAAATGGCTTCTGCATAGAGTGGTAGAAAAAAGAGAGCATTGGCTAATGTGGTATTAAAAAGAAAGCATTGTGACCTTAAAGTGGTTGATGTTTTATGGCTCTTGGCACTATGATGTCAGCTGCCTCAGAGAGATGAGGACATTATTCACTCATTGGGGACCACACACATTGCATACAATTAAATCAGATATAAAGGAACCAAACAAAAAACACAAACAAAAAAAACTGCACAGTACAAATGAATCTGTGAGTACACTCTGGTTAAGTTTTATGCAGTGACTGTTTGAGCCACCCACCCTGAAAACTCACAGCCCATTGGGCATAAAGAATATCGCTCTGTTGACAGCAGACAATTGAGATTAGTGAAAGTGACATGCATATGTGGAGGAGTGCCTAGTAGGCAGAAAAAAATGAGCAAAAGGGAAATGAAGTGACCTCCTAGCAGCAGATGAACATGACTCAATCAGCAATGGAAATCAATGAGCTGAAAGAAACTGGCAGGGAAAATCAATGAGGGAATAATGCACTGACCAGTGAACTTTGTCCCATTTTGTATTCTTGTCTGGCTATAGCAACCTAAATATCCAAGTATAGCTCTTGCAGATCATTCTGTTCTTTCCATCACAATTTTCATTCTCAGTTGCTTCTGGCTTTCATGGTACTATATTCTAGGCACTGTGCATGATCCAAAGATGCTCAAGTGTCATCCCCCCCACCCCCAACCCCCCATGGGAAAACCCCCTAGTATAAAACTTCTGAGAACATACTATCCAAAACTTGGCAGAGTGGGGATTAGGAAAAAGAGCTTAGACTGGATCTCAGGTGTCTGCAGCAAGTTTCAGCCTTACCATTAAGTTGTATCTTTGTGTCAATTGGCTAAACCTTAAGTCTTAATTATACTAACAATATGTATGGACAGGTCAAACACTGTGTTGGAAACTATTTGTTGTGTAGCTCTGCACTGAAATTTCTAAGTTATACATCATCAGTGGCAAATGAAACAAATGGTATCACTGAGGGAAGGAGCATCTTTTCACTTCAAAAGCAGGTAAGGGTTATGAAGTAATTGAGCATTTAGTAACAAGGTTTGAGGGTTTATTATTGAAAACATGTGTCAATCATGAGTAACTTATGGGAGAGAACTATGTTACAGATTCAGCAAATGACCATGAGAATAAACTCTGAGATTTGGCATTTCACCTTCTGCTTTATACTGTGTGGCCTTCTACAATGATAAACTCTCTGTGCTTCTGCTTCCTAATATAAATCATGGTTGCCTGCTGTTTCCCAGGATTCTTGTGAGAGGATAGTAAGGAGTATTTCATAAAATTGTCTCAAAATCTATAAAGTGTAAAATCAAATGTGAGGTACTATGGTTGGAAAGATAGTAGCAATCTGTACATACAGCAGTGTTAATAGGGAGAGAAAATAGAGCCAGCTTTTTTCAGTCTAAAATAAAATAAGCCAAATTTGTGGGCAGACCCAAGACTTTGTCACATTTTGTGATTCTAGATGAGTTGTTTTCCTCTCATTTATCAGCAGTAGTGATTTTTTTCCTGCTTAATAATGCTGTGGTCATTGATTAAATATTTCAGACTGTGACTATTTCTATTTGTCTCTTTTCTGGCTTATTTCCCCATGTCAATTGTATATGCCTGGATGGTCTGCTTCTGCCTCCATCAAATCTAAAAAAGTGACTAATAGTGAATGTTTAAAATGTTTTTGTTGTTAATTTTGCTAATTTCCTAACTTGTATTAAACATGTATCAATAATATTTTTTAACATTTTATATGTACATAAATTATTTTATTCTTTACAGAATCCTGTGAGTGATCTTTCAGTTTTACACCTAGGAAGGTCTAGACAAAAATGGAAAGTAAATTGTCTTAGATTGCAAGGCTGAATTGAAAGGACCAGAGCCTTTCAACTTTTCTATGCTGCTGCTTCTTAAGTCAAGAAAATCTTAAATACAGACTTCCCATTGTAATAAAGGTCCCTGTTGGTGAAGCTTCCTTGGAATAATTCCTTCCACAGCCTGGGGAGCCTCATCATGTGGCCTGGGGGTCTTTCTTTAGATAAGGGGACCCCTCTGGCCATATTGCTGGTAGTTAATTTCTTTCCTTGGTTTCTGCTACGGATGAGCACTTTCAGAAACAATTCTTGCAGAACTCAAAGTCTATTCTCTATGGCATAATTTAGTTGTTTTCAAACTTTTCAAAGTGTTGTGGTTTGTGCTTTTTTTTTGTATCAGAATGCTAATTTTTTCAAATACCGTTTTATATAGAATGTCAAAATATAAAATATAAAACAGGCAGTTCAGCTTCTCAACTTGAAGTTGTGGGATGAAGGGCCAGGAGTCCTGTCCACTCAAAACTATGGTCCCTGGGCCACTTTTCCTTTGGGTTACAGTATTCTGCAAGCTGCTAATCGATGCATATTGAAAGTTTTTATTTATTTTTTATGCCCATGAAACATGTTTATAAAAAAACATTATGAATTTTAAGGACCTTGTTATAATTACACAGCCAAGTGGAGCTAATCTGAAGGCCAAGCAAGGGTCACTTTTCTTTTTTGTTTTTTTTAAGGATATTATGTTATGCAGTTTTATTAAACACACTTCAGCTTCCCATTTTAAGTACAGTGTAGGGCATGAGCTAAGTATGAATGCTGGATCCAGATGTAATTAGGTTCACATCTACTACTTACTACATTTATGATCTTGAACAAACTCTTTAATCTGAATATTAATTATATTTAACACAAGCAGTGGGAAAACAATCAAACTAGAGATGCTCTGTGGATACAAGTAATAAAATGCAAGTAAAATATCGAGTGCAAAGTTGGTATGAATAATGGTTAATCACTATCGTTTTCCTAATAAATTATACAAGAGGACAGTATGTTATTAAAAACTATATAGGTATGATTCTTACAAAAACAACTATCAAATGAACCACTTTGACAGCTCATATTCATTCATTCCTTAATTCAATCAACATTTCTGAATGCTGATCATAAAACATGGAGCAGAGGTACAATGTAAACAAAAACATTAAGAAATTGCACCCTTATGAAGATGACAGTCAGTGAGGGGAAATGGACATGGATCAAATAATCATGCACATAAAGGAAAAAAATTATAACTGTGACAAGTGTTCCTCAACAATATAGACTGCTTTGAGGAAATGACAGATCAGGAGGATGAGTAGAAGCTAACCACTAAGGAGAAAAACAATTGGACCTGGAATGAAATGAATCACACATTTAAAGCAGGTGCAGAAGAAATAAGAATGAAAAGCTTTAAGATAAATGAGCACCTGAGCAAGCATTCCAGCCAAAACTCAAGCAACAAAATAACGTGGAGCCCAGGAAATAGCATCAGGCAAGGAAAGTGAAAGAAGACTGTGGGTTATATGTAGTCTGTTGCCATAGGAAAACATACATCAGTTAGTTATTAGGACAAAAGCACTTCAAAGATGTTGTTCTGTGGTTAGTCTTAATGGGGACAAGTGTGAAATGCGTGGCTAGGACACCTGTCAGACAGAACTACAGGGATATTTAAGAAGAAGCCCCTGAGGACAGCATTGTGATGATTACTGACTTGGGGCTATTGGCCAGATTCAGACACAGCCAGTGATTGAAAAAAAGAACATCCCTGGAAGTTAACACATCAGAGCTGGGAGCTGACAGAACAGAGGTTCTTGGTTAATTGGAACTATACTTTTGGGGAATGATGAGCTGTTAGGGCATGATTGCAAATATCCAATTTTGCATTCTTTTCAAAACTAAGGCAACTCACTATTTAACATACAATGTAATCCACGTGATAAACGGCTATGGCTATATGTTGGGAATAAGAATGAAAAACAAACAAACAAAAACAACCTTTTTCTTTTCTCTCTTCTCCATAGAATATTATTATTGCTATTGAGTGGAAATAATTTGGGTGGATGAAAGAGTTGAAAAACATGAGAGAATCATGTTCTAAAGCAGAATGCTGTCTTTAAAATTTCTAAGAGCATGTAGGCCATTTATTTATATTGTAAAGCTAGCTTTTAATAAAAGGAATGTAAAATTCTATGTGCAGTTTGAACTTATCTATGCAAAATTTATCTACAAAAATATATGAAGAAAATGTTATCAATAGTTGCCTCTCTGATTGGTATATATGTGTGTGTGTATAATTTTTCCTTTTAAAATATTATATGACTTTTTTTTCCATGGCATGTAATATTACTATAACTAGAAAAAAAGTAATAAAAATAATGGAAAAAGGATTCAGGTTATTATTACAGAACACTTAGTTTTCTAGCAGAAATTAAAATATTTAGAAATATTAATTGTTTTTTTTTACTAAAAATTAAGTTAGATGACTAATTCAGTGGGAACAAGACACTCATCACACTTTCAACATTTTCAAATAAATGTAAAGAAGCAATGGCATTTATGAAAATGTTATTGGAGTTTTGTATAGTTAGCTTGTTCAAAGTGAACGTGTTTTCAAATATCCCTAAAATTCTTTGAGTTTTTTTTCAGTCATTTGACAAAATTCTAAATGCAGGGCATATCTGTAAAGAATATCTACTATCCAGTTTTGCATTGCACACACTACCAAATATCTAGCTATGATAAATGCTACTAAGTAAGGTAATCTGAAAAACAAGCTATTACTCACTTTCTCCTCTATTTTAAGTCCTGTCTTTGCATACATTTAATCACCAACATTTGGCTGCGTTTCTTATACGTCTTCATTGCCTGGTTTTCTGTAAGATTATTTGAACTAGTTTGGGGTATGATGCTGTGGTAGACAAGGTTTTGGCCCCCATGAAATTCATCTTTGTACCATGTGCTAAATTACACTGACAAAGGAATTTTGCAAAGGGAATTGAGGTTACAGGCTTTAAGATTACCTTGGATTATGTGGGTGGATCCAATCTAAACATGTGCCCTTAAAAGCAGAGACATTTCTCCAGCTGGGGTCAGAGAGAAGAGGTAGGAGAGAGAAGGCAGAAGAAGAGGTCTGAGAGACTTGAAGCCTAGGTGGGACCTGAATATCTCACACAAGTTTTGTAGATAGGAAGGTTGGGGGAGGGGGCAGGTGAACACTGGAGATTGGTGGGTATGTGGTTAAAATTACACTTTGGGAATGTTATTTTAGCAACATGGCAGGGGAGGGTTACTGATTTAGGGTGTTGGATGTGGGAGGCATTCAGGACAGGGTGCACCTGGGGCAGGCTTCTAGGGAGTGTGTGAGTGTTCATCTTGTCATAATGGATTATATCAGTGGGTGGAGTCCCACATAATGAGCGGGAAGTTGTTGGAATCCCATCCTGGGGAGTCCTGTTATGTTCTCAAATAGAGGGGCAGGAGTCTCTCTAGAGCATAGGCAGTACCTAATAGAGGAGGACAGAGCAGTAGGTCAAGTCCTTAATGTTCTTGCAAGTAACTATGAATCTTGTTCTTCAAGGAGTGAAGCCTGGTGGTTACCATGGGTCCTAGGGGAGAGGGAGGGAGAAATGGAATAGATGGAACATGGGGCATTTTGGGGGTAATGGAAGTGTTCTACA